>APFE030836481.1:161457-179959 GCA_000404065.3 Pinus taeda
ATAGAAAAGATGGATCAATGCCTTAGAATTCAGCCTCTTCGAGGGGGCAACCTCCTTTACATTACATAAATGAACAATTCTTGGAGGATACAAATGAAAAGACCTCCTTTTCTATATATAGGAGTCTAAGGGGTCATTATATAATCAGAGCCTACATAACAATAATAATGTAAGGGCACAATAATAACAATAGTGGGCTTCTATGGGGCACAATAGTAAAAATATGGGCACTACATGGGTACATCAATTTAATAAGGGGGTTGTACTAATAATAATAATGGGTTACACTAGTAGTATAGGGGCCTAACACATTATCTTCTCCATGAATTCACCATGATTACTAAAAAAAGAGTTGTGAAATATGCATGAATAAGGATAAGAAGAGTATTAAACTCACACAGCAAGTTACATATTTAGAGAAATCTAAAGATTCATTATCTTCTCCATGGGATCACCATGATTCCTCATAAAAGAGTTGTGAAATATGCATGAATAAGGATCAACATGTTCTTCACCTAAAGTAGGAAGTCGCAAGCTTGCACAAATGTCCAACGTGTAGCGAATGGAGGGCAAAGATATCTAGAGACAGGTGCAGAAGACATATTGAAGATTTGAAAGCTAAAGCATGTAAATTTATAGATTATGGAATTAAGAAACTTAATGATTTAGAAGAAAAGTATAGGTATAAAGCAAATAAATATGCAGCCACAATACCGGAGCTTAAAAATAGGCTTAAGGTTCTTAACATACTACCTCTATAGACTTAAATTCCATCTGCAATAAAAATTATGCAATAAGTGAAAGAGAAAGAAAAATATATCCATACTTTAAAGGTTGAGTTTAAAAAGAAATCAATGAAATATGGATGAGTAAGGATCAACAAGTTCTTCATCTTAAGCAGGAGGTTGCAAGCTTACACAAATGTCTAGTGGATAGAGAATAGAGGGAAAAGGTATCTAGAGATAGGTATGGAAGATATATTGAAGCATTGAAAGCTAAAGAATGTAAAGCTATAGATGATGGAATTAAGTAACTTACTGATTTAGAAGAAAAGTATAAGGTTGAAATGAATAAATATGCAATTAGATACTAGAGCTTAAAAATAGGCCTGAGGTTCTTAGCATACCACCTCTACAGACCTACATTCCACCTGCAGTAAAACTTATGCAAGGAGTGAAGGATAAAGAAAAATATATTCGTATTTTAAAGGTTGAGTTTCAAAATAAAATCAATGAAATGTGCATGAATAAGGATCAACAAGTTCTTCATCTGAAGCAGGAAGTCACAAGCTTGCAGAAATATCTAGTGGATAGTGAATAGCGAGCAAAGGTATCTAGAGATAGGTATGAAAGATATATTGAAGAGTTGAAAGATAAAGCATGTAAATTTATAGATAATTTAATTAAGGAAATTGATTATTTAGAACAAAAGTATAAGGCTAAAATGAATAAATATGCAACCAAGATGTTGGAGTTTAAAAATGGGCTTAAAAAAAAGGCTTGAGGTTCTTAATTTACTACCTCTACAGCCCTACATTCCACCTACAACAAAACTTATGAAATAAGTTAAGGATAAAGAACAATATATTCATACTTTAAAGGTTGAGTTTCAAAAGAAAATTAGTGAACTAGTTACTAAACACAGGGAGGAGATCGAAAACCATGAAGAAAAGGTTAGAATGATGAAGAGTGAGATTAAAAAGAAAGATGAAGTGTTGAAATATGGTAAGAAATTGAAGATCTTGTTAGAGTTTGAGCACTCACTAAGAGAATGAGAGAATAGCTTGAATAAATATATCAAGCAATAGATACTAAAAAAAGAAACACAAGGATACATTGCTTAAGTATGATTGGGCCTTGCAAGAGCGAGATATCTCATTGTTTAAAGTTATTGCAGAAATGAATGTTGGAGGTGATGTGTTTGAATCATAAGCAACAAAGGAATCACTTAAGAACAAGCTAACTAAGAAGGAAGAGCAGATTAAGAAGCTTAAAAGAAAATTATTAGATAAGAAAGCAACAAAACATTTGGGTTTCCAAAGTGTGATACAAGATTTGAAATCCCAAATTCGTGCTTTATAGAATAAGTCCTTACGTCTTTCACTTCCGATTTTGCAAATTTCATATCAACAAGATTTGAAGCCTAAATTGCACCAAGTTAATGGTAAGTTGAGATAAGAAAAATATATTATTCAAGAAAAAAGAAAAAACTCTAAAATGTACAAGAAGCATCTAGAGTTTTTGAAGAAGGACATCGTTGAAAAAAATAAATTGTAAAGTAGCTTGATACAATATAAAAACAGAGTGAAGGAGTTGGAAGATAAATTGCAAGCATATGCTATAACTTCCATGAACGAGAGGCTTCTACACAAGGAAAGAGAGATTGTACTGCATTAGATTCTTGTGAAGAGGAGGGCTTGCAAAAACCTCTCAAGCAGCAGAGAGTTCCATAACAACAATCTATGTATATGTTATTGCTATAAATATTTCAATGTTTAATATAAACATGTTTTTTCCGATAATGCTTTTGTTGATGTAAACAATGCAAATTTTTTTTTAATTAATTTCTTATATTTCAATAAGAAATATATGGTTCTTAGATATTCATAGAATCAAAAGGAATTACATAGTCAAATCAGAGAGAAATGTTGTTTCCATACTAATTATAACTTATAAGCACAAAAAATTCATGTTTTCATAGTTTTTCCCCAAGAAAAAAAAGAGCATAATTTTATAAGAAAAAGTTACAAAATTACACTTGGTCGATACATAATATGAATATATTAATCTCTCCATACTAATAGCATTATTGGAGAGAATATCTTCCTTGGAAGTTAGCTCTCTATAGACAATTTCATATCTTTCACCGTTCTGCGTACAATGTTGCATTCTAATCATCTAGGACCTTTTTTTATTTTCCCTAGTCTCATAATGCTTTTATTGGCACCAAGTTGTATAAGATTGTTAGCTTCTTTCCTTTGGATTTCAACTAATTTCCCTAGAATTTATCGGTTTTCCTCACTCTACCCTACACCATTTATCAAGGATGCAAAATCCATTTGATTGTGAGTGATTGACTCCAAAATCGACATATTAATAGTAGTTTCTCCACACACTTCTTATTTTTAATTGTGTTCTGCAACTTCAACAACAACTACCCTATTCATTTGATGTGTATCATTGGTCTGATCACACTAACCTAACACAATTCCTAAAATAAAACACATTTACCATGTCAAAGTGCATGTAAAATATGTACTTTATTAAACTTACAATGAAGTGTAATTGTTGATGGTATTGGATATTGCCAACATGTAGTGGATCTCCCCAATATAAGGTCCCAATTATACCTCACACTATTTGGTGTAGGAGTGCCATCCAAAAATACGGCCTAATTTTCGTTTACTTAAAGGTTTGCCTTGGCTTAAGAAATTAGCATGAGAGATAAGTGCACATGTGATTTTGAATGAGAAATAGAGTGTGCCTTGTGAATGTTTAGTTGCAAATGTACCAAGGTTATTTCACTACAGAGAGGAAGAAAGTGATCCTGTAAAGACAAGTAATAGTACTAATCTAATGGAGACACATACATATGGATAAGAAATACTTGTCTAGCATCAAGCAAAATAGTTCACATAGATGCGATGATTTTTACAAATATTACAACACATTTCCCACAAGTTAAGCACCAAAGTCACCATAAGAATTCAATTAGTTCAGCACATGTGAAAGACAACATGAATCATAAAAATTGTAAGAATAGTCTTAAAACATTCGCAATCTATGCATGTAACTGTGCTAGCAAAAAGGCTTCAAGTAATAAGAAAAAGTTCCAAGATACATGAGTACAATAAACATCACTAGCTCCAATAGTGGAGCATTAGAGCCACTACTTGCTCCCCAAAAGTACTAACTCTATCTCTCTAATTCCTTGTGGGAGAAGCCAAGGTTAAAATTCATTTGCATGAGTAATGAGGATCCTTTTATAACTTGAGGCATGACCTTTCATATCCTCAAGACTCTTGAATTTCAAACTTATAATGACCTTTGGACATCTAGAATCTTTGAACTTCCAAATGACTTTTGGAACTACATATGAATCTTAATATAACATGTCAATTTGGAATTATATACATGGTGCTTTTGTCCATACATGACCCTTAGACTTCCACTTCTTTATCTTTACAATAATTACATGATTACATCATAACTTCCACATCATCATGTGATGAGAACATGACAAGACACTATCATTGATGACTTGGACTCATAGTGACTAATGACATGGACCTTATTCAATGTTGACATGGCTACCATTCATGTATTTTCTCTTGGCTGTAGCTTCTAATCATTGATGTATTCACCCTCCAAAGGCTATTTTATCTCACAGAGTCCTTAGGGGTGCTTTGATCATCAAGACTTTTGAGTTTTCTTTGTTCTTCAATGCTTCCTTTAAATTCCCTCTTCTCTCGATCTTATTCATGAATCCTTTCCATGATGTTCTTGAAACAACTGTAATTGTAAACATCCATGGAAAGCAAAATTAGCCTAAAAATCTCCTATTCTAGCATGTTTCATGTAGATTTTCATTCATGTCTTAACAATGTTCTCAGGAGAGGCAAGGAGAACTTCTAGGTGCAAGGGCACACTTTGAAAGGCTAAAGTGTTGAACAGATGAAGCTTCAATAATCTGGGATGCACTCATGCGTTCGAGAAGAGAGAGATAAACTCAAGGAAGGGCGTAGAACGCAGGTCTGAAGGATGAAGGATGAGGCTTCAGGCTTCCCAAGTGCGTTGTGTGCTCAAGGGAACAAGGAGGACATGTGACACATAATAGAAGGTTGAAGGAAAATATTATGTGTCTTCAGGGTGCACTCATGCACTCAAGGAGGGCACAGGGCGCATTGACTAAGGTTGAAGGGGTTAGGCTTTGGGTCTTTAGAGTGAAGTCATGCACTCAAGGAGGGTGCACTTCTTCAAGTTGAAGGAGTGCACTCAAAGGAAGACTTGGTTCTTTAGGGTGTAGTTCAAAACAAGGAGGGGGAATGATTCTTAGGAGTACACTATGCACCCTTGGAGAGCGTAGGGTCAAATTTTGATAAAATATTGTAAAGTCTTCGCATTTTGAGGAGCGGAGCGCAAGTAGCGCAAGTCACTAGGAGTCAAGGGGCTTAGGAAGGGAAAATCCCCTTATTTTTTGTATTTTTTTTAGATCCACCCATGGTTTCCAGACCATGGTATTGTAATAGAAAAGAGAATATAAAAGGGTGTCTTATCAAGTCTAAAAATAACTTAATGAATAGAATGGGATTTTGATATGTTCTGATTCTATATGATCTTTCTATGTTCTGGCGAAGGGGAACGCTCCTACAGCTAAGTGCCCAGAGACCTTGGTAAGTCTGCAATTGAGTGCGTGGGGCCCTGAATTTGTGTGTGCAGGGTCTGGAAAGTTTGTATAAGGAAGATCTGAAGTAATAAAGGATATTTGAAGAAACTATTTGTCTATTTTTATATAATTGTGTATTTTATGTGTTTACGTGCAATCGAATGACATTTATATCTATTTTGTCTTAAGTACCCCCTGAAGATCTAGATTCACTGTTATATGTTACTTTATGCATGATTAAACATTTACACGAAGTCTCTAGCTCTGTTTAACATAAAATCACTTTAAGTTCAGAAATTTCATGAATAAGGGTTCACGAAGGTAAGATCAAATTTGAAACCGAAGAAACGCCTTAACCCCACATCACATAGCCTTCTAGATGCAGAAGCCTGGTTCTAGCATCCCCCAATATTGCCTCAAGTGAGACTATAGCCTGCGCTACACAGGTTGTTGCCGAAAGGGTCGGTAGCGTAGGGTTTTTCTAGTTAGTGCATCTAACTCTAAACCTGGTTCCAAACCCCTTCAAGCCAACAAATGGTTCTGTTGCCGAGACCGAGATCTATCGAAGGGATGTGTGATGTGGCGTAAGTGGATAAAAACTAAGAAGGAAATTGAGAAGTGGATAGATCAGAAGTTGCATGAATTCACAACCCAGGAGAATAGGAATTTGCACTTGGCAAAAGAAAAGTGGTTACATAGGTATCTCTACACAGAAGTACACGAAGTTTTATTTTTGACATTCCCTTATGGATTACACGAGTGGTTGTCCAAATTAACGGATAGCGAACCTACTTGGAAGCATGATGATCCTATTGTGTGGACTCCATAATTAGTCAAACGTCTTGAACGGACTAATTATAAGGTTGCAATGGTTGTTGATTAATGGATTGATAGTATCTTGGGTGGTTTCATCACTAAATTTGCAATAGACACATTTGTGTCTTATACCGAAGCTAAATGATGATTCCTCAAAGGTTCGAGAGGTAAGTACCTAAAATTCCTAAAAACTTGGATTAAAATTATTTTGTGTGAAAAGGGGATTATGTCTTTACCTTAATGTTTAAGAGGGGTCTGAGTGGATCTACGCAGTTGGAAAGCGATTCAGAGTAGACCTAGACAAATTCGTCGAAAGTGAATGCAGTCCCTTATTGGGAGAGTCTGAAAGTGAAGAAGAAAGAAGTAGCCCTAGTACGCCGAGAGGTGCGGCACAGATAGTAGATCAGGGTACTTATGGAATTTTGCATCCATCCACTCCACCTCCACCTTTGCCTCTGCCTCATACACCTACACCTACACCTCCACCTCCACTATTAAGTATGGAAAATACAGTGAAAATGCATGTATTCAAGCGTCAGGGATCAGAGGATCCTAACCAATTTTGGTTCGTTGCAAAGGTTTTTTGGAAAGCACAGCAGATCAATGATGATGACATCAAGAAAGAACAACTAGTTACAGTGCTACTGGACAGAGCACTTACCTAGTAAATTAGATACAACACAACTCATTTAGTTTCTTCATTGGCTAACACAAAGGATGCGCTGAATGCATAATTTACGAAGCCGAAGTCACAAGATCAGTGTGACAAAAATCAAGTAGATCAAGCAGAGGATTAATGAGTGTGTGTGGGATATAGATCAGTGACTGAAGTGCTTACTGAGTCAAGCTAACCTTAAGATTTCAGATGAACAACATAGGGACTGGTATATAGCTTTGCTATTACCTCACTTAAGAATGTCGTTATCTCAACAGAAGATTGGGTCTCATGTTGAAGTGTTGGAAATCACAATAAAGCTAGAAGCCTTGCCAATCTAGGATACGAATGTCGGAGTTCAACAGATCGAGGCATAGCTAGCAAGCCTGCACATGGAGTTGTAGGATATGAAGAAGCGAAACGAGGTTAAGTCAGACACATTGTGAAGTTTGGCGAACAAAATGCAAGGCTAAAGGTCATCACAAGGATCAGTTCCCTGTATTCTGGGATTATATAGCTACGGGACTTCCTAACCCACCAAATCCAAAATATTTCATTGGATCAAGCACTGGTGCAAGTACTTGGTGTAGCATCTACTAAGTATCAAGACATCATTCGACATATAATTTTTCCCTATTACATAAGTTTATACAGTCACCAAAGAAACTTTTTTTCTAAATTTTGTAAAACATGATGAACAGAATTGTCGAAGATATGAACTAATGAAGGACAGAACTCCATTGTATAAAATCCAATACACCCTTTGTTTTAGTATTGTCATCAATTTGATCATATTATAGAATATTTCCCAATCTCAATAGAAAAGCTGCAGGAGAAGAAGAATCAACAACCAATGTAGAATATTCATATGATGAGATCCAAGTCATGAGAAGATGATCCCAGCATCAACATAGTCATGCAAAGCAATGTAGCCACTCGTGAAGACAAGGTCGAAAGCAAATAGCCAGAATCAGATTCATGGTTCCGAAAATTTGATGAGAAGAATGATGGGTTTGATTTACATAGATAGAAAGAGATGTTCATGGAGGCAAGAAAGATTTTTATGGGTCCAGGTGCTTCTACATCTCAAAACCAGATGTCGATAGTCTCACGAAAGGAGAAACCTGAAAACACTACTCCAACACAAGATTTAGATCCCACAGTGCTAAAATTGTTTTTGCAGACCTGCATGGAGTTATTATGGGATCAAAAGGCAGTAGAAACACTGCAAGAGCTAATAGATAACTACACCATCAAGGATAAGTCGTTACCAGAACAATGCACAGTCAATAAGGTGGACCAAAGTAAGAAGAGAACTGGTAGGGAGATGTGGTTTACTACACAGATTGGTGATTTTGAAATGGATCAGGTAATCCTATACTTGGGATCCGATGCTAACGTATTGCCAAAGAAAACTTTGGAACATATGGGAAATCCTAAGTTACAGCGGTCACCAATTTAGCTGTGCATGGCGAATCAGGAAAAGATAATTCCAATCGGGCGCCTGCATGTAGTAACTGTAGATATTAAAGGTGCGCGAGCAGTGACTAATTTCAAATTTATTGAGATTGTCCATGATATTAATCCATACCCAGCATTTCTCGGGATTGATTGGGCCTTTGACATGAATGCAATCATTACCTTAAAGAAGTGAAGCATGGTATTTGAAAAGAATGAGCTTCAAGTAATTGTCCCATTGGATCTAGCTAAGGGTTCACAATACACAGAACAACACCGTGACTATTATGAAGATGAAGACATTGAGAACATATATAAGTTAACCTCGAGAAATGAATATTGGATCAATCCCACTGTAGATGGAAGGATCGGCTAGGAGAAGGAAAGTTCTTGCCAATCAAACTCAGACGAAGAGTTAGAAAACTGGTAGAATCGGTTGTATGAGGTCTCTATGTTGTGATGTAATCGGCTTACAAAGTCGCTACATTGTATATGTACAGAGGTATGTAAGTTACCCTATTATTATGGCCTGGATGATGTTAATATATTTCTTTACCATTTTGAAAGATATGTACCAGAGGAGCATCAGTTTCAGACCTTATATCTAGCATTGAGAGCTACGCCTGTAAGATGGTGGGGTATGCACAGGGATAATTTTGTTGATTGGAGGAATATCGTATAATGATGTGATTAAGATTTGGCTACACGAACACCTGACTCACTAAAAAATACACCGGGAAGGATGATCCGTGCGAACATCTGGTGTGATGGACTAAGGTGTGGGGTGAGATACCTCAACCTAAGTGGGTGCATATCTTTATTGATACCCTAGATGTTATCCCAAAGAACTAGTATTTAAATATGGAGATGCAACACAAGGCCACTAATTGGGATGAGATGAAAGAAATTTTCTTGCTGACATTCAGTTTCAAAGATGGGTTCGAATGCATTGATGAAGCGCTTTAGGAAATTAAAGAAGAAATCTTCCGAACACCTGCCAAACCTATCACATGGGTACAACCTGACTGGAGTATGTAGTTATACCATGCTTTAGAATGTTACTATGTCACGATGGAAGAAGGTGATGAGGATCCATGAAATATTAACATCCCTGAATCAGAGGGACAACGCGAAGTTGTTGGACCTAATGTGGAGATCCTTGATATTTCACAACCAGTGTGCACAAAGCAGGTGAACATTGGTTCAGAAGAAGAACCAAAATTTGTGGAAATTTGTGACTATTGGGATGAAGATACAATGGATAACGTAGTTGAATTATTACATGAATATCAGGATTTATTTCCAACCAAGTTCTCTGAATTGAAAGGGATAGTTGGAGATTTGGGGATGATGAAGATCAATTTAAAGCCTGATCCAAAGCCATTTAAGTAGCACTCATATCGATTGAATCCCAAATATAAGGAAAAGGTACAAGAGGAACTCAATAATATGCTCGCGGCCAGAATAATTGAGCTTGTAGAAGAATTCGAATGTGTTAGTCCTATGGTGGTCCAAGAGAAGAAAACGAAGGGTGATATCAAGATCTGCATAGATCTTCATAAGTTAAACCATGCATGTGTACATGATCCATTCCCTATATCATTTACAGATGAAGTTATCAAGAATGTTGGAAAACAAGAATCTTATCCATTTATAGATGGATTCTTGGGATACCACCAAATTAAGATTGTGTTGGAGGATAGAAGAAAGATTACCTTCGCTACAAAATGGGGGTCATTCCAATATACAGTCATGCCTTTCGGACTAAAAAATGCTCCTATGATTTTCTCAAGGGTGGTTATCACAGCATTCAAGGAATTCATTCATAAGTTTTTGGAAGTCTACTTTAATGGTTAGAAAGTGTTTGGGCTAGTCAAAAAACATGTCTCTAGTCTATGCATGATGTTGGATACATGTAGAAAGTAGCAGATCTCCTTGAACTTGAAGAAATTAATTTTTTTTGTAACTTATGGAATATTGTTAGTCATGTTGTTTATAAGAAGGGATTGATGGTAGACTCTGCTAAGATCGTCATCATTATCAATCTAGAGCACATTAGGAACATAAAGCAGCTATGTGCAATAGTGGGTCATACTGGGTACTATAGGAAATTTATTAAGAAATAAACGCATATCACTGCACCCATGGAGAATCCGCTAAAAATGGATGCTATGTTTTGTTGGGATGATGATTGTTAGAAGAGCTTGGATACTCTGAAGGAGAAGATGGTTACAAAGCCAATCCTAGTATTCCCAGATTGGAAGAAGGAATTTCATGTGCATGTGGATGCGTCTTGCATAGCATTGGGAGTCATCTTAATTCAACTAGGGGTAGGAGATATCAATCACCCGATTTCCTTCACCAGTTGGAAACTATCTAAGGCCGAGAAGAACTACTCAACCATAGAGCACGAAGAATTGGGCATGGTTTATGCACTATAGAAGTTCAGGCATTATCTATTAGGCATGCACTTTAAGATGTACACAAACCATTCTCCTTTGAAGTACCTGGTCAATAAGCCTATGTTGGGGGAGGGGGGAACCTATAGATGGTTGCTCTTTTCCAAGAATATGATTTTGAAGTGATAGTGATGCCTCAAAGATTGAATGTTGGACCAGACCACCTTTCTAGTATTGATAATGGAGAAGAGATTACAAATATTGATGAAGGATTACCTGATGCACAACTCTTTGTTGTCAGGGTTGTAGATGAGAATTTTTTAGAAATTATTCAATTTTTATCTACTAGCATAACCCCTAATAGTTATACGACAAAACAGAAGAAGGAATTAGTTTTCAAGGCTGCCAATTTTTCTCTGATTGTAGGGAAATTATATAAGATGGGGTCAGATGAAGTTCTACGTTGATATGTGTCTGAATATGAAAGACATGGTATTCTAGCTGAAGCACTTGGTGGTGTCGCTGGAGGACACTATGCAGGCAAGGCTACTACGTAGAAGATCCTACGAGAAGGATTATGGTGGCTGACAGTACATAACAATTCCAAGGAATACTACAGTGCATACGATGTGTGTCAAAGGACCAAGAGACCATCATGAAAATATGAGCTTCCATTAAATCTGTAGGTCACATTACAAGCATTTGATAAAAGGGAAATTGAATTCGTTGGACCTATTCAACTACCGAGAAAAACGACAAGAGTCGTTATATTATCACTGCGAAGGAGTACTTAACCAGGTCGGTGAAGGCACAATCTGTGAAGGATTGCAGTGTGGACACTGCTGTGAAGTTCATATTTGAGTTCATTCTATCAAGGTTTGGATGCCCAAATACTCTAATGAGTAACGGGGTTCAAATTTTTTGAACAAGACAATTTCATCTTTAACCAAGGAATTTCAGATGTACCATCAGAAGACTACACCATATCACCCCCAGGGGAATGGCACTGTCGAAGCTTTCAACAAGATCTTGGAGAATTCCCTCATAAAGGTTTGCAATGTTAGTATGAATGATTGGGATGTACACATACCAGTGGTTCTATGGGCATGTAGGACTACCTGTAATAAATTGACTGAGAAAACACCCTTATAACTAGTTTACGAACAAGAAGCAGTAATGCCAATGGAGTACATAGTGCCTAGCCTAAGGATCGCGACAATAACCGAGATGGTAGATCACGATGTAATGGAGGAATGCCTAGCGTAGCTTTTTGCACTAGAGGAAGACCACTTTTTGGCCAACTTTCATCAACAGGTACAAAAATCTAGAGAAAATGCATGGGACAATCATCACATTAAGCAATGCACTTTCACAAATGGTGATTTGGTCCTAATGTATGACAACAAGTTTACCAAATTTCTGGGGAAGTTTCAGATGCACTGGCTCAGACCGTATGTAATTAAATACATTTTGGATGGTGGCACATTTCAACTCGTGAAGCAGAATGGGGAAGTATTTCCTGGCAGGATTAATGGGAGCAGGTTGAAGGTTTATAGGGACGATCCCACCCCTACGTAATGACTACATGGTTGCAGGAAATTCTTAGTGCTTCTGGAAGTTGAAAGGAAGTGCATGACTATAAACTACTCTGCTAAGGAAAACAATTATCGAAGAAGGAAGGTTGCATGATCTTTTGGAAGATCGCATAGGGGGAAGCTATGATGAGGTAGTTGTGCCACAAGGAGGATTGCCACAAGGTCTACCTAGAAAATGGCCATTGGAACAACTACAGTTGATTTGAAAGCGATTTTTCCAATAAAAGGAGAGGGGGAAATGCATTTAAGGCACAAATATGGGAAAGTTTGCCGCCAAAATCACATTTTTGAGGGAGATTTGTGGGGCAACAAATAGTTTGAATTTGAATCGGGCTATAAATATTACACCCCACTCCACGCTTGGAAACTTTGATTCTTGAGAAATTGTTGTGTTTTTGCGCTTAAACAGCCTAGTGTGTTATTGCATATTTGGTTACTTGAATTGGGAAGAAGTTGAGCAAGATTTCTTCAGGGGAAGATTAGGGAACATCATGACTACAACACCACCAATCCCTACTACAGCACCCAGGTCACTAAGGCTAGAGCCTACTGCCTTCGCGGTAAGAGAGAAAAATCAGAAAAAGTCACAGTAGCACCCAGTTCAGAAATCATCTCGAAAGATCTGAACTAAGCAAAGGAAGAAGGGTATAATGGGTAAAAACAAGCAACATATGGAGCCTCAAGACTTGGATGAAGAAGAGATGAATATGGGGGTTGAGGATATCAGCGCAGAAGGTTCGGAGATAATTTCTCAGTTGACACCGATATACCACCACGGAAGCCTACCGCCAAAGTAACTAAGGACCCCGACTCTATAAAATTCAAGGTATTCACGTTGTTGCTACAAAAGGAAGTACCTATTCAAGGTGAATTTTTGGCCCAGGTACCATATCTAAAGATGGAAGATTAGGATTTGGGCGACCATGAGAAATTTCCACCACTGGAACCTAGAAAGTATTTGAAGATGGTATACTATGAGGAGGTGAACCTTACAAGACTTGAACCAATGAAGTGGGCAGCTGGTATTGGCCACGCAGGTTGTACAATATGTTGTATGTCTCACATTTTAGCCGAAGCATTACTAACACTATTTTTGTATGCTAGTTTTTGGCACTCGTCCACGATGGGTGTCTCTAGTTAGGAGGGCCCATCTCAATTGATGACACGCTGATACAAATAGTCATAGCATTACCATATCAGCACATGAACCACGGAGATGCTTTTGTGGGGAAGTCACAAGAGAAAAATCTCGTAGATCAAATGAAAAGTGACTTCGAGTTGATCAAGAAATCATGAGGATATGTCATCAGTTCCATCTCAAATGAAGCTGTGGAGTCCGTGTAACATCCCTCCCTTAATAATAAATAATAAATAATAAGAACTAATAAAAATAATACAAAAAATAATAATTAATAATAAATAAATAATAATAATAATGAATAATAGTAAATAAACCACTTAATAAATAATAAATAATAATAACTAATAAAAATAATAATACTAAATAATAAGTAATAATAAAAATAATGATTAATAATAAATAAATCATAATAAAATAATAAATAAATAAAAAGTAATAAAAATAAAAATAGTAATAAACCAAAATAACAAATAAATATAAAAATAAATAAATAAGAAAATTATCAAAAATTAGCTGACGCACACATGGAGGGTGGGCATGTGGCATGCAGACACATGGAGGTGTGCATGTGGTTTCCCATCCAATGTTTTTTCTATTTAAGGAATGATGAGGAGGATGGAAGGGGGGATCCTTTTGATGTTCTGTCTTCATTCTCTTTGGAGAGTATTGAGACTTAGGAATACTGGCAGTAGTCATTGATTGAGGGCTCGAGGGTGGCCAGTTGTGGCAGAATCCTGCACAATTGAGCCTACGGTTGGGAAGAGAGTCATCCCCAAAACCATGTTGCGGTAAGCTTACTTCATGCACAGGTAAGCTCAGGTAAGCACTCTTCATTGTTTAAATTTAATGTTAATAAGTTAATTAGATGTTGATTTTGGGCTATTACATATGGTATCAGAGCAGGACACCTAGGCCTCCCTACTACTACTGCGTTTACTTAAATTTGAAAGCCAGTTTCCATAAGATTTTTAACCCTCTATCATTGATTTGAATTTTTTCAAAATAACTGGGATCAATGAAACTGTGTGACAATATATATGATTAATGCCATCTGAGTTTTAGTGCAATTTTTTTTTTAGGACTGAAACTCTGCTGTTGTAGAGTTTAGATCTTCATGCAACATGGTTTGCATGCTGACAGTCAGAGACCTTGAAGAGTAGTGTCGTCTAATCAGACTATGTTATCCCTTATATATTATATTATACACTAATAAATTTGGAATAATTGTAACAAGGCACATGTGGGAACTTTGTACTATATTCCAGATAATTCTAGGTTTAGTGATTAGAGGTTTTATGCCATTTTTCGGTCTTTTCCGTAGCATTTCTTTCTTATTGTGGTTTGAAATTTATTCTAGATAAGGTTAATTGATTCATTCAAAGCTATATGTAGGGTTAGACATGATTTTAATATGTAATCCATAAATTTCTCTGAAAAATCGATGAGGGTTTTAGGGTGGATGTGAAAGGAATAAATAAAGTACCATGATCTCATTGAGATTATCCTTCATTCTGGTATTTGATCTTTTAGGAAATACTTTGTGCTTTTGTTTTAACCAAGGATCTTATTAGTTTTGTGAAGATTTTATTTTCGATCGCTTAGCCTACGAAATACCATCTGAGATTCTGCACTTTCAAGTATTCTTTCATGTATATTTGATGCCTGGGACCTGGGTTCCCCATTAGCACTTACAGTTGCAAAATACCCGTAAATTTTGAAAAACTAATTAATTTTGTATATTTTACATCGGCACTGCTTAAATGTGGTTTATAGCATACGACGAAGTCCACGGAGGAACTCGAACCCACAGCCAAACGATGTCATCAAAGTAGCATAGCCGTAGCTTCCGTTCTCGGATCTCATTTCTTTTAACACTTTATCAATAGTTTTGGAGTAACACTAATATGTGATTTGGTCTAAAATTCAAATTGTATGTGCTTGAAGCTATAATGTCAAAAATAGTTTACAAAATATCAAGCCAAATACTCTTGTTACATATGGTATTTTTTTTATTACCCAAAAAGTTAACATAAATTTTATTTGATTCCTAAGTTAACATGCCATGCGTATTTTTGTTATTTTGTAATTCAGTATCTTTTACATCCAGCTTTCATCTGGAATGTTCATGCGGCCACAGGACTATAAAATACCTCTTTCGAACTCATTTAAATCTTTGTTATTGAAACAGACAATCCTAAGTCTCTGATTTGAAAATTGGACTTTCTTCTTGTGAAAACAAATTTTATAGAGTTATTGAACAGTTGTTTAACCAATAACCTTTATTAAAGATGGTAATCAAGCAAAATTGGAGAGTAATTTTGTGTCTATTTTCCAAATAGACACAGAACTTTAAAACTGTATCTTGTAACCCATTGTTGGCGTTGAATCGAACACCCTGAGAATGTTTGTTTGATTGAGCCCAATGTAACCAATCTAGTATCAAGAGTAGAAATTTTCAGAATAAAATTTCTAACAGAGGTTTCGCTTTCCGTGCTACTTATTGAAACAGAGTATACATTTTCAGAATAAAATTTCCAACAGAGGTTTTGGTTTCCATGTTACATAATTATATTAGAGATACTGGCCAAGTCAAAGTGTTTTTAATAGTTGACAGTTCTTTTTTATATATTATCAAAAGTTCCTCGGTATTTTATATATTTTAATAGAAAATTATTGCAAATTTTAAATTAAATATATTTCTTTCCGGATGAGTCTGGGCTCATTTCCCATTCTAAAACAATCTTTTTAGGATGTGAAAACTGACCAAATGGATATTAGAAACTGATATTGTAATAATATGCCTTTATTTGTCAGACTTTTGATATTTGGAACCAATTTAAGGTTGCTGACGGTTGGGTTTTCAATTTTTATTGGTGTTTGTATTAATTTCAAGTAGCTAATGATATTTTATGTGAAATATATATTTTTGCTGGCAAAATGGCAATTATTATGTTTAGACCTTGTCAGGTACTCTTTCCGTGGCATGTCAGAATTATGTTTCGATATTTTGACATTTTGATATTTTGATATTTTGACAAACGAGAACTGAGGAGACTCTCTCCTTGCTGACAACGGACTATAATGTGTACACTCCATCAATTGTCCTACCATTCTTCATCTTTTCGAAAACTAGCATCATGCGGAAGGAAATTTGTAAGTGTATATTGCGCGATTGCAGGTGTCTGAATGTTTCAAACCACGTTATGAGGTTGATCAGTATGGGCAGATTTCTCGACAAATTTACAATTTTCTATCTTAGGCAGGCAATTCTATGCCTAATTGAATTGTAATTTACAGGATTTGAAATGGCGTTGCCTTCGCGGGTGTGCTTGCAGGCAGACCATATAATTAATAAAATGATTATTTTTTTGTGTTGGGGAGGAATAACCTTTCCCATCATCCGATCCAGTTTTGGGTCGGGTGGCAGTGTCTTTTCTTTATGGTGTGGAATATTTTTCTTGATTGATTCATAAATTTTATGACATATATATTAGAAATTTAAAATATTACTTCATACCAAATTTACTGAACTAAACATCAATACAACTTTTATACCGTCATAACAAAATTTAACCGTATTTTTTTTCTTTTTAACACATGACATGAAAATAGTAACTAAATGTGATTAAAAGGAAAATGTCATTTTTGAGTTACTTTCCATATGATTGATTGTAATCTAGTAATAGAAAAAAAAAAGGGGATTCTTTAGTCACGAGACTCGAAGCACTTCTTCGACTTTTGGTGGATATTGAACCACATCTCCGTGATTGATAGAATCTTTCGTACTAAACTTGTTTTTATATATACTTCGAAATTCGTCATAAATTATGCTTCACTTGTAACTAAATTTGTTATAACTTTTGGCATAGAAGTAATGGATAAATCCACTGTAATTACAGGGTAGATCATGGCTCCTAAACGTCGAAGGCAAAACCAAAGCAACCTTGGAGTAGAAACACCACCTCCCGGTTCTTCCGAGATAGGAACCCCAGCTGAGCAAGCTATATTACATTCCCTTGGAGAATTGACCAATATCTTTAAGACTTGGGTCTCAAGCCAAGGGCAAGATCTAGGAAATGTGCAAAAGGAGGTGGAACAGAAACAGAGACAAGACTTAAATTCTCAACTCAATATCAAAGATGGACAAGTAACACTTGATATTATGAAAGAAGTCCAAAAATCCAAATTACCAGAGTTCACGGGTCTAGAAGGGGGCTCTAAAGTAGAAGCCTGGGTAATGGCTGTCAAAAGAGCACTTAGTTTTAAGGCGTACACTTCTACGGAAAAAGCCCAGATATCAATGAGTCTACTAAAAGGAGATGCCTTATTATGGTGGATAAATGAAGAAACGAAGATGCAAGTTACACCAGTACAAGTTACTTGGGAAATATTTGAGGAAGCCTTCCGAACTAGGTAACTATCAGAGGAGTATAAACACCAACAATTAGGAGCCTTTCATGAAGTACGACAAAATGGTAGATCTATCGAGGACTATGAAGCTGAGTTTTATTCGTTGGTCCATCACGTGGACTATATGGTTGATGATAGACATCAAGCTGAAAGATTTTTACATGGACTTGAACCCTTAGTCCGAGCAGAAGTCGCCATGTGGAAACCCACCACTATGGCAACAACCACCAGTTTGGCCAAACAAGTCTTAAGGAAAATCAATATGAAGAAACAAATGATAGTTGATGGAAATTCAGGAAAGGATCATTCCACAATGAGGCTAAATAAACCAGGGGGGCAGCCATATAGATTCCAAGGAAGACAAAGCACTATTTCTCGGATTGCTAGCGCCACTTCTCAACCACCTCCAAGAGGTCGTAAAGGTCAACCCTCCTTGATTAATGGGAGGAATAGAAGATTCGGTGACCAAGGACGAGTACAACATTCGAAGAGGCACAAGTAGAATGTTGGCATTGTAAAGGTCCACATTATAGACAAGATTGTCCAAGTTATCAAGCAGGGATTAAAAAATAGGAATACAAAGCAAAAGGAGGAAGACCACAAAACCCACATCGAATTCATGCAGCTATAAACCATCGCCAGG
>APFE030836485.1:0-23480 GCA_000404065.3 Pinus taeda
TATGTAGCTGTAGGTGCTCCAACACCTCTCTGCAGAAGAAGTATTTACAACCTGTGAAAGAACTTTTTTTGCCAATTTGGCAAAAGTCCCTGCCCGCCATATGTTTCCCACCATGTGAGAGTATCAAATCTATCTCTATCGTCCATTGCATGGAAGTTACCATACAAACCAGTGCCACTGAAGTATCTACCTATTTCAAGGCGCACAGCTGCACATTCCTCCCTGTCAGGTACCAATTTTTCTAATGCTTCCAGATATCCTCTAGTTACCTCTGGATCTAAATGGGGGTTGGTCCTAACCCCACCCCCTGCTGCAGGTTGGCCCAACCAAGACGTAGAGTAGTATTTTGGCGTAAGGATATACGCCAAGCAATGTAGTGGAAGATTAAGTCTATTCCACCGTTCACACACACAATCGTGAATCAGTTTGTACAAGTTGGGGTCTCTGTTATGAACAACATCTTTTATTTGCCCCAACATGGTGTCCATCTGCTCATACACCTCGCCAATCACTGGTTTGTCTGTATCTGCAAACCGAATCATGTGATAAATGGGCTTTGGTGAAATCCAAAACTTGCCTCACACTTGTCCAAAATTGGCCATCAAGAGCGGCCTCCTCCACCATTTCAAAACCTCCCCTGTCAGCTGCATTTGTAGCCCTTTCCTTCAATACCTGCCAATGTGGACTTGATACCATGCTAGCCATTGAACATTGGAATACTTCTGTAGGATTGGACAGAGGCGAAGGAGATGTCCACATGTTCTGCATTTCTCACAATACTCAGTTAGTGCCGCGCCTTGCTAGTTTGGGAACGCATGGAATTGAGTATGTCATGTGTAGCTACCTTGTGTACCAATCTGCGCAACACCGACAGCGGGTAAAGATGTGGATGGTCCCGCGGGCACGGAGGAAGTGCTCGGGCCTCGCAACCTTGGGCACTTTGTGGCGTGATGCCCCTTAATGAGGCAATTGGTACACCATACATGTGGTCGCACAACTCAGACTGGTTGTAGGTCCCTCAGCTTCTCCATCAGATCTGCGATATGATGTTGCAGTCCCAAAATAGAGGGGTCATGGGAAGCTGCCCCTCCCCGATGTTCATGTGGGGATTCGGCCATAGCCTCAATTCGAGTTGCTTGCTCTAAAGCGTCTTATAGAGTATCAATCTTTTGCTTTTTGATTTTTAGTAGCATCTGATGTGCTCTAGCCATGAAAATTGGTGGAGAGGCTAAGGCACATGAGATCTCCAAGACACGGAAATGGTTTGGGGAAACTCCACACGCATGGAGAGATATTAAAATAATTAATATTTTTATTGAGACCCTAAGTCTAAACCTAGGAAAATTAAAATATTAATGTGTATTAATATAATATGGGTGAGAAAATTCTAAATAACGAGGATCAAGCCAGATCTAATCTTAGTTGTTGATTAGCTACTTAATCTCGGCTGTTGAATCGTCAACATGAAAAGTATAAGAGGAGGCTTGAGGGTCAGTTGGAGACACACCAAGACACCAAGAGAGATCAGTCAGTTCGATTTTCTAGGGCAAGGTTTGCTGAGGAAATCGAACAAGTGATCAGTTGCAGTGAGGGGCAGTTTGGCAGGAGGCCGAAGAGTATATATCAGAGAGGCAAAAGAGTGCCAGAAGAGGCAACGCAGAGCCTAGGAAGGCTGACACAGAGGCAACAAGGGTTGACACAAAGGCTAAGGAAGCGAGCGCAGAGGACGCAAAGGCTAAGGAGGCCAGTGCAAAGGATGCAGAGGACCAAAGAAGCTGACCCAGAGGCCATAGAGGCTGATGCAGTTGACATAGAGAGCTTCATAGATTATGTTGAGGAAGTCTGTGGGGCAGACTAAGAGCAGATTAGCTGGGAGAGGGTGATGCAGTTCCAGACGAGTGCGTCGAGTAGCTTTCGTTGTCCAGCACAAGGAACAACCGCAGTCACTGGAGGATTGTTCATCCGGTTGCTGATTTGTCGGAATATCTGTCTCCGGAGAGAGGTACTACTGCTAAGGATATTCTCTGAAGGGTGAGCCATTTCTGGCACCCTAGTTGTATTCAGAAATCTGCTTAATAATACAAACCCTCTATATGTTGCACCGGTTTTTTCGAGGATGATTGTCCAAAAACAACGATGTCCCTTGTGTTATTGTTCTGTTTACTTTAGTGTATGATCTATATATCTATGAAGGTTGCATTTGTGTTTACTTCGATATTTATGAAATTAAATAAATTGGTAATGTAAAGAACAAGTAGGAGATAGTAAACTAGAAATTGCAGTAGGGGTTTCTCGATGTGTTAGATTTAGGAATTTTCACATGGTATCAGAGCGATTGCAGATCATAGACTACTGAAGTCATCAACTGGGAAATCTGAGAGTTTGTAGCAGAGAAGCAGTTGTCCTGAGAGATAGTGTTGTTTCAGAGCCAAAGACGCAGAAGGAAAGGTGACGTAATGTAGATAAGGTGACGCAGAGGCTAACACAGTGCCTGCGTCAGCATTCTGAGCCAGGAGAGGAAGACGTTGTAGCTGCATCAACTGTCCAAGCCAACACAAAGGTAGAGGGAGGGCAGATCAGGCATACGTAGTACCAAGTCATCTTTCTCAGCCATGAAGTATTGACGTTGTGGCCAGGAGGAGTTGATCCAGCTCTCACTGTGATTGCGCAGAGCCAAAAGAGTTTAGATTCTTCAATTGTCGAGGCTAAGGGAGCTATGCAGATTTTGATTTGAGGAGCTAGTGGGACATTGTTTTTGTGAGTGCAAAACAATGTCTAAGGAGACTGAACCAAGGTAGAGGGAAGCACTACCTCGACAGATTTCTAGCCAAGAAATCTAGATCCGAGTTACAACGACAGAGGATTGGAGAGGAGTAATTCGACAGTTGGCGAGAGCATTTTTGAGAGGGAAATCAAGACTCAGA
Source organism: Pinus taeda (assembly GCA_000404065.3). Lineage (NCBI taxonomy): Eukaryota > Viridiplantae > Streptophyta > Pinopsida > Pinales > Pinaceae > Pinus > Pinus taeda. The sequence goes on from APFE030836485.1 coordinate 2,925, forward strand.
GGGAGTCTAGAGAAGAGGAGCAGAGATGGCAGTGAACAGATTGAGGGATCAGGACAAATTGGACATGGCTTCCAATTTTGTTATTTGGAAGGCCACGATCCTGGCAATCCTAGATAAACATCGCATCAAGGACTATGCCTTGAAAACTATAGTCATCCCAGTTGACCCGAATGCAAATGAGAAGTATGAGGAGGCCGAGGCGAAAGTGAAATGCATGATTCTAGACGGGGTCAAGGATCATATCATACCACATATTGCTAAGAAGAACACAACAAGGGAGATGTGGCAAATGTTGACCACCTTATACCAGGGTTCTTCCATACAGTGGGAGATGTTATTAGAGAACCAGCTGAGGTCATATTAGATGTAGAAAGGAGAGGAGATAGATATGTTCCTTCTTAGGTTGCAAGGAATTCGTGACTAGCTTACTTCTGTGGGGTCTACACCAAATCCAAAGTTTATGGTGAGGACTGCTCTGAATGCAGTTTCCGAGGACTGGGAGATGTTTGTCCAAAGCATTTTGGGCAAAGAGACTCTCCCCAGTTGGGAGGAGATGTGAGCAGCTCTTCGACAGGAAGAGATCAGGAGGTTGACTAAGGCGGGGAGTAGCAGTGAGGGATTTCGAATCAAGAAAGAGGAGGATCAGGATGCAACTCTAGCATCTGTAGGATAGCAGGGGGTTCAGAAGAGGAAGAAGAAAGATATCTCCAAGGTCAAGTGCTTCAACTATGGGGAGTTGGGACATTATGCATCTCAGTGCCCCATGAAGAAAGACAAGGAAGAAGCTTTCGACTCAAAGGCGGAGAAGGATGTCGAGACTGATGACAATTGTGTCATGAGTGCTCATGCGCCTCTAGAGAAGAAGTGGGGAGATATAGAGCTGTAGTCAAGAGGACTATAGAACGAGGGGTAGGATCCTTGAGGTGCCCAAACTCTTGGATCACATCTGACTACGAGAGCCCTTAACGACAATAGCATGATGACAGGTGTTGGGTGGAGCAAGGTGTGATGGAGCGACAAGGCAGTGCTAGAGTGCAGAAATTTGAGGCAACGCATTGGAGGTTGCAACAGTGTGAGAGGCACGGAAGTGTTTGCAGCAGCGCAGTGGCAGCAGAAGGAACACAGGATAGCAGCTAAGGTAGCTTCAGCATCACGAGGCTTCCAGACTGACCGGGATGTCAGTGTTTGGGTGAAGTTAGTTGCTTGCTTTTCATCTCTTCCATTCAGGTAGCATCCCTCACTTTAGGTCCTCCCCGGAGTACTGGGTGTTTAAATTGCCATTGAAGCGTTTTGGAACACTAACAAGTTCTCTTCTACCATTAAAACCTTAACCCACAGCGAAACTTCCCTCAACAGTCTTCCCCGCAACCCTGACTTAAACACGACCTCAGTTTTAGAAAAGGATTGATGACCCTTTGCCGCAAACTCGATAATATATCCTTCTAATGTGGTCTGCACCCAGAAATCTACAACTCCCATCAGATCATTGTCATGCCGTTGTAGCTCAACTAGATTTGCGTGAGTCCAAGTACGCCGAGATCGGTTTTTTCCGTTGATCTTTCCCTTTATTTGCAATCTCTGCAACCAGTTGTAGAGCTCCTCTGGGAACTTACATCAGAAATCTCTTATTGATCACTTGCAGGCTCCGCTTACAAGATCTCTTCTTTCAATTTCTTCAGATTTCATCGGCAGAGTTGAGCTTGTTGAGGAGGGAACCGTTCTACTTGTTCATGCCACCAATCTTTAAGCTCCTTTTTAAAGATCCTCCACACCATATTCCAGTCCCCTTTGGAAATTTTTAGGTTCTGACAACGAAACCATTTGTTGGCAAAAAAAAAAACAGATGGGTTGAGACCTAGGGTTCAGGCACAGGGGCCAACAAAGGTTTTGTTGTAGTCTAGCACCACGCCGACATTTTCACCTTATCTTGGACAAATAAAGTGTCTCACACCAGGCGTGTCGTGACCTTAGTTAGTTGAGGGACTAGAATCAGGCGTTAGGATAAACCTCAAGGAACTAACAATGAAAATAACTCAGAAATATAACAGTTATGATCCAATCAGCATATACAAAGGAGAAATATCAAACAGATGCAAGCATATTAAAAATTTTAGAAGGCCACAAAGAATCATACACAGGTTGCTCAAATGTTCCTGTAACCATTCCTTCCATTAACACTACAACAATATAACATTACATCAGGCTCAAAGCCCTAGATAGAACATCCATCAACATAACAGAACAATATATAATCAAGGCAACCAAATACAGAGCGGGCTCAAATGGCTCCGCCACAACATCCCTGCATCCCACCATCTAACCTCTCCCTCAACTTTCTCCTAGCCCTTCTTAAGTCTCTCGCTCGCTTGAACTGTTACTTTTGTCTTGGATGCTCCGCCTCTTTCCCTTTCGGCTGCCTCTACTGCTCAGCTGTTTCTTGCTTCCTTGGTTGTCAACTCTCTTCTCCGCTCAGTTGTTTCTGTTGCTCGACTGTTTCTTGCTTGAGTTTGAATTCCTCTGGCCATCCTTTTGCAACTTTTGCTCTTTGTCGGGTTCCTTCCTCTGCTCCAGTTGTCTCCTCCGCAACTTCCCAATAGTCATTTCTAGGGGAAATGTGGTCAATTGGTCAAAGCTCGAATTTCAAAAGGACCCAACAACAACAAATCATCAGAATAAGCAAGTAAAAGAGCTTCCAAGTCATGGAACCAATGGGGCACTTCATGGTGGCATGCCCTTCCATGGTGGGCTTTGGCATGTAGAAATGTCTCCAAGCTTAATAAGGGGGTTAATCAAGGACCCTATTAGGTGTTTTCAACCTCTAAAGGGGATGACATGTTTGTAGTTCATCCAGACCACATGTCATGTACAAGGGTAGCTATAATAAGGGAAGCCCATACCTGGGTATATCAGTGTAGGAGAGAGCAAATCGTTGTACATGAGTTACGCCAACCTTTGTTTTTTCCACCCTTCTTCATATGCCTTTTTCCTTTGATTGATTTTTCTTTATAACTGCTCGGGGCTCCATGGGATGAAAGCATGTGTGTAGTATATAGTAGTTGATACCCCCTTAAGGTGGGGCGGTTCATCGCCCACCAGGGGTTGCGACAATCATGGGTTCCTTAATGATGGAGGGGGCTCATATAGGGCCCATAGGAACCAGGGCGATGACCATGGGTAAGGGTAGAACTCATGTTTGGCTTTTTCCCACGTGCTAAATTTGTTTGTCCCAACCATCTTTTACATTTTGTGATACATTTCTTGTTTAGTGTGGCCGTATTATGCTTTTTCTTTTCATTTTAATGGCATCAAGTTATCAACCTTTGGGGCATTGTTCCAGGCCCGACCTGAGGTGTGGATAAGGGGAGGGGGAGGCTAACCCTATGTGGACCCAGTGGACACATGTGGACCTGAATGAAAAAAGAGATGAATGGGGCTAAAATGAGTGGAAGGGAATGATGTATAAGGTGTCGGGGAAGCGGGACAACGCAAACAAAGTCGGAATTTCCCAAGTAGTGCCAACCCTAAAGTTGGTGGTTAGGAAAGGAGGTCCCTCGAGACTAGGATACAAGGCTAACCACAAAATCGGGCAATGGAGACGAGAGTACAATCCTAACTCACTCTTTCTACCGAGTCCCCCCACCAATCCATGCCTAAAAGTGCCCATGACAAGTAAGGAAAATTACTCAAGTATACCAATGAAAAGCCATACCTTCGGGGTTGGGAGGCCCACCTTCAAACATACAATTATAAGAAGTGGGTGAGGGACCACATCGCCAGCTCAAGTGGCGGAGATAATGGCACATCAAACTATTTGGTGGTTGCAACAAGCTACTGGTTGACAACTGAGGACCATCTAGGAGAAAATGTTTCTCCCATATACACTACTCACAAGTGTTGGGTAACAGGGCCTAAATAGTGGGGGCTTGGGACGAGGGTATAGTGGGTCCTTGCCCTATGTGTGTCCATCTAGCAAGGCTATTAGGACCTTAGTGGCCCTTGCTAAAAAGATCGGTAACAAGGGACTCTTAACTTGGTTTGATTGGGCCATTATATTTCGGTGATCTACGAAGGAGAACCCTCTTGAGCTGCAGTAGAGCCGACCATAATTATGAGGAGGGTTGGGGAGGTGATAGTGGGCCCCCTCTTGAGCACATAGCATCTCGCAATTGAGCTTTGGGATTTTATCTCAAGAAGTGTGAGATTTTGCTCTAATAGGTTCTTTGAGGCTTCTTTGCTCTAATCAAACCATATTACTATTTAGCACATCCTTCCCTTGAGGGCACATCCTCCCTCCAAAAGGGGAGATCACTAGGGAGGTTAGGGATGACAAATTGTAGAAGTAGATTGAACTTACTTAGATTTCCCCCTTACTCTTGGCGCCAACCTGGCCTTGTATTATAAGCAAATTTTGTAGCACTAGGGCAACCTTATTGTTTGTCTTGACTAGATTTGATGCCATTGGTCACATGGCCTCAGGATTTTGCTTAGCTATTTGAGGTTTTTTCGCACTACTTGTGGGTCCAAGTAAGATCACAAAATCTTGCGAGTTGAGAGGATGTGTTAGCTGCACGATATTTTGGAAGATGTAGATTTACAAATTGTCTTTAGATGCCGCATATATTGCGAGGTTTAGGGGAGATATCACCACCTGTTCCATCATTTTGGAAGGCTTCTTGCCACCACCTTTTGATATCTTCATCCTAGATGTCTAGCTTTATACATATTACATATGAGATGTGATCACTTCGTTAAATTTTTCAAGAGCCTACATCACTAGGCTTATAACCTCTTCTTTCTGATCTATTGCAGTGACCTGAGGTGCAAAGTGTCAGGAAGACTTTTCAGCCATGCATATAGGTGATGTAAGATCTGTGAGACAACGGACATCCTCCCAATTAGTTGTAGATATCTCACCTTGTGAACCACATGGTACTGCTTAGCCTTGATTGAGCATGTAGAAATCCTTGATTTTTCTCTTTAGCCTTGGTCATTAGGAGAGTTTTGATAGACATCTCCCAGGATCCTCGTACGTTCACCTAGCCAGGCCCTCTTTTCCCTGGCCTCTCCTTAGAGGACATTATTATGGATTGCATTGGCTTCTGCACCATGATGGATATTAATATGGACTTTTGTTCTCCCTCCTCTTCTATCTCTACCTCTGATATTGACTATTGTTTTCTGTCTTTCTGGGGTTTACCTTTTTGGTTCATCCTTATGTACTTCTCTTCTTGCACTTACTAACTTTTCATCTTTTAACTTTAAGAAGTGATTGTAGACTCCCATTGTTTGATGTTAATTGGCTGTCTTCTAGATCCATTGACCTAGTCTTTAGTCGTTTCTGGACACTAATAAAATTATTATGGATTGCATTGGCTTCTGCACCATGATGGATATTAATATGGAATTTTGTTCTCCCTCCTCTTCTATCTCTACCTTTGATATTGACTATTGTTTTCTGTCTTTCTGGGGTTTACCTTTTTGGTTCATCCTTTCTCATGTACTTCTCTTCTTGCACTTACATATGTAACTTTTCATCTTTTAACTTTTAGGAGTGATGGTAGACACCCATTGTTTGATGTTAATTGGCTGTCTTCTAGATCCATTGACCTAGTCTTTAGTTGTTTCTGGATATTAATAAATTATCTTATCTATATATGAAATTGTGTTGCATAGTGAACAATTGTTTGTCCATAACAACTATTCAATTGGTTGTCTTTTGAAAATGCACAATGCTTCACATTTAGATGGAGCTTTATTCATTGGTGCTGTGGGACCATACAGGAGATTCTAGTAAAGCTTTAGTTTAATTTTTCTTAAGATATGTTAGACTAATATAGTGGCAAGGTTGTAAATAGTATGATCACCTCTAATTACTATTGAACACGTGGCTGACTCCAACTTACTCTTGAAATTCCAAAACAACTTAAGATGGATTGTTTTATATACTGAAATGACCATAACCCAAATGCTAGGATTTCAATTTATATTTTTATCTATTGTGCTTCTATGATACAAGGTCTAGAGAAATTAGAGAATCAATTGTAGTTATCCCTACAGTTGACATAAACATTGATGATCTGAAATGGATCCTCTAAATAATCTCTTTATAACTTTGTAATAATGAAATTTAATTTTGCAAAGTTGAGTGAGTAGTCCAAGACTTCTTTACCCTGGAAGATGAAATGCACCATTGTGATGGTTGGCCTTACAGGGCAACCCATTAAATATGAAGGCTGTGAGAAGGACATTCATTCAATGAAGTAGAGAGCTCGAGGGGAAATGAAAAAGCGGGGAAGTACCAGAGAATGAGGACTAAGAAAAATAAGCCTGTTTAGAGATCGAAAGCTATCTCTAACCTAAAGCCATATACAAAATATGCCATTTAGTAAGAATGCATCATAATTTCAGTTGAAAGTGCATAGCTTACTGTTGTAACCATTTCTTAAAAAAAAAAAATCATCGTTGATTTTCGTATTTGGGTTTCCAGAGTAAAATTTACATGTTTCTGACACATTTAAATTCTCTGTAGTAAATCATTGTTGATTTTCATATTTGGGTTTCCAGAGTAAAATTTACGTGTTTCTGACACATTTAAATTCTCTGTAGTTGTCTATTTGCTGTTTTTTTTTTTTGGTTCTCCTTACGTTGAGTTCCCACGTTCTAGGGACTTGTGGACCCTTAGGAAACGTTCTCATCAATTTGGGGACTTGTTGGCCACCCCTAAGACGTTTCAGGCAGATGTCATGGATTTTCCAAATAGATTTCAGGGGACAGATTTTAGGTATGTTCTTGGCAGCTTTCAGGACTTGTTGGCCACCCCTAAGACGTTTCAGGCAGATGTCATGGATTTTCCAAATAGATTTCAGGGGACAGATTTTAGGTATGTTCTTGGCAGCTTTCAGGGATAATCTGAGCATATATCTTCAATTTTGACAATCATGGACATTGATGATCAGATATGATCATTTGTCCCATCTATTATTTTTGTATTCATCTAATCTAACTCTGTTGTACAAGTTGCAACTCAAAACATGGGTTTTTTAATCATAGGTTTCAATTTGGATTTTTCATGATTTAAATATTGTTATTTTAGCGACAAAATCACAAGTAAAGTAAATACAACATTTCAAAGGGTTGATCCTTGTTATTGTTCTATCTCATTTTTCAGGTCATCTTAGCTTTTTACATATTGCACATGGGTTTTCGGGAGTCATTCAAGCCTAATGCTTCCACCATCCCAACCTCAAGTATTGTCAAAAAATTAGATAATAGTGACTAGGATTGGGTACTAAATGTTTGAATAAATTCCTATTCAATCACCTTTTTAATTTGAAATATGAATCTAATCTTTCTATAAAACCAAAGTAAAATATTTTATAGTAAGTTCCTTGTAAAAGTTTGTAAAATTATTTAGAAGAGATAGCATTATGTTAACATAATTATTATTAACAAGGAATATAAGAAAGAAAAGCTGCTTTAAAAATAATTCTTTGTTTCATATACCTTTTATGGGCATTATTGCAAATTGAAATAGTTATGGTTAAGTATTTTTTTAGAGCTAAACTGCATTTTGTGCTCATGTCTAACAGCGAATTATGAAATGTCGCTTTGCCCTTTCTTGAATTGCTTTATCTTTTCTAAAATTGGGTAGTGTAAGAGCTGTGGATATTACTACATAGTATAGCTTGTTAGGTTTACAAGTTTGAAGCGACTACCAATATTTAGTTATATATATGAAAGTGCCTACCCTAACCCCCAACCCCTATCCCCTGGGAAATTTTGGAATGTGCACTGGCCGTTGCAGAGATGCTCCCTCTTCCTTACCGTTCCCCGTCCTGAAAACCAGTGCAGCATAGAATTATAGCCATTATTGGTTGATTGAATCGCTAGAATAACCTTCAGCGCTATTACTAGTATGTTGAGTCGCTGGCCTTTTGAAAGCTCGTTAATTTCCCAGCACATTGGCATGGAATTTTGTAAACCGTGCTTAGCTACAGCCCTTTATTAAATACCGAAATCTCTACAGCACTCTGATTAATTAATTTCGTATGCTGGTTGAATTCTTGTGCATTGTTTTGAATGGGTAATAAATAGCAATTCGCTGTGGACTTCGATGTTAATTAATTAAGAAAAAAAGAAAAACCTCTTTTATATTTTGAGCTGTCAATGAACAAAGGGGAAATATTTGGGGAAATATTTTATGGGGATTGAAAAGCTGTCTATTTTCTTTTTAAGAAGAAGAAATTATTTTAATGTCCATGAGGCTAAAGATAGCCTATGGGACAGATTGCTTTTTCATCTGCTTAATGTATTCGGCCCTTTTTTTGTGAAGCTTCAAAATAAATGCTCACAGCGTCTTGACAAAGCCCTCGCTAAATAGATTATTCCAAGAGCAGGCTGTCAGTATATCTGCATAACTTTCTCTATTGCCTTGAAGGATTCACATTCTAAAATGAAATGTTTTTATGTTTCCACTTTTCCGGAAAAAAACAAAAAATGCATACTCTTTCCTCCCACACTTTGGCTTTTTCCAACATCCTGTTTCACAACAGAGTTATGAGAATTAGTCCTTAACTAAGCAATAAGAATTTTGGTTTTCCAAGAGATATTGGCCTCTATGTATGCTTTTGGTTGATGACTATGAGTGGGATTAAACACTTCAATATAGTAATTTTTCTTTCTTCCTAGCTCTTTATCCCAAGTACGTTTGTGAAACTTTTCCATAACAAAAGTTTTTATCTCTTTGTTGTTTATGGGACACACGTTAAATCAAATACCCCATTTACTAAACCATTTGTTATTTTGCTGCATCCAAATTTTTTTGCTCTTGCACTCTATCATTAAAGACAATCTTAAGCCATCTACCCTCTTCCATTTGCTCAATTTTTTTGAAATACCTTATGACTCGCACCATTGCAATTGCTTCAATAGGAGCAGTCCCTGTGTCACTTAACAAGATATCATAAGGAGCTGCACTTTTAATCTTAAATTTGTTTGTAATCAAAAGCTTCTGAATTTTCTCAATTTGTCTCCACTGCATGTTGGATGTACTGGTGGCCCATAGTTCACAATCATAGAGAATCGCCAGAATCACTAAAAGCCCAAAAAGAATTTGAGTGGTTTTCCAGTCCCGTAACTCTGCCTCTCTACACATATTTTGAAAAGCATAAAATGCTTTCCAAACCCCCAAAGTTCTTTTCTTTCTACAACCATTCCAGCTTCGATTTTTGTTGAAGTCAATTCCGAGGTATTTGTAATTCGCAACTTTTTCTAGAATGTTGTCTTCAAAGTAGAACTGATGCTGGTTATGTTTTCTTTTCTTAAAGAAGACCACTACTTTCGTTTTGCTAATATTGACTTGCATCCCTACACTTCTACAAAAATGCTAAAGGGATAGTAAGTGCTCTTGCAAACCAAGAGCCAATTTAGCAATCAGAATAAGGTCATCTGCATACAAAAGAAGCCTTATAACAAACTTGCCCAAACAGATAACATCACCCCCGTGCGAATTTAACCACTCCTCAAGCTTGTTGATATACCAAAAAGGGTAGGAGACAGTGGGTAACCTTGCTTGACTCCGATATCGCTTCTAAAACTTTCAGAAATGTCTGTTGAAGTTCTAATTTTCACTTTCACCTCTTCATATAGCCTATGCACAGTTGCTCTCAAATGTTTAGGAACCCCAAGTTCCTCCATTCTGTGCCAAATCTTATCCCTAAGAACTAAGTCAAACGCTTTTCTAAAATCAAAAAAGCAACAAAAGATTTCTTCCTTTTTCTCCCAAACTTTTTCAATGATGTGCCTTAAAGTTATACAATGATCAACTGTGAAATGTTTAGGTCTAAAACCTGCTTGCCCTTTAGCACGCTTATCTCTTTCTTCTGCCCACTTGCTAATTTTGTTTTCTAGCATGCTTCCAAATAGCTTTGCAAACAAAGGGTTTATCATGATGGTCCTATAATTGTAGGGATTATTGACGTCACTGCTCTTGAAAAGAGGTATTGCCAGACTAGTTGACCAATCTATGGGGAGCCCTTGTTGTATGATGTTGTTGAAGATTTTTGTAATGTGAGGTGCAAGAATCTTTGAGCCTCACTTTAGATATTCTGCTTGGAGTTCGACTAAGTGTTTTGCTTTCAACACCCAACTTCTTAATACCCATCTCTACCTCTTGTACTTAATAAACTTTTGCTCAGTTCATGGGTTTATGGAAACATTGGCATATGTACATTGCTTATCTCCGTTGATATTTAGCTGCTACAGCCATTCTCCATCTTACTCTACGTTAGATAAGCATTGGGAGTGAACATAATCCTTGAAGCTACATCTGGAATACTGTACTCACTCCATGTTATGCATAAGATTTGTTTGGGCTGTATGATATATAATTAAAAGCATATTGAGTGCACTGGAATACCTTCCTTTACTTTTGTCATAAGCATCCAGGTAACATTTGGACTTGAAAGTGCCGTATTTGCGTAATTGGGATAAACAAACCTGTAGCGTGCATAGGTTTTGTTTTCTTCGAAGGAACTATGCCCAGACTCCACATGATAATGTACACAATCTACTTAGTGAAAATAAAGAACGTCATCGTGGTTTTCGTTTTATTTTTCTTTGAAGGCACTATGCCCACAAATTGTACACAATATACTTAGTGATATAATAAAGCACTTGATCGTGGTTTTGTAAGCATTTGAAGGGACAACAGTGTTTTGTCTTGTTGAATTTGTTATTCCAACTGGCCACTAAAGTAGAGCAATTAGAGCATGTATTATACTGTGAATTGAAATTTACATCTATAGATTTGTTATTTTGGGTATTTTGTGTGTTTTTTTGGGTTAATGGGAGCAATATTAAAATTTAATACAGATTTATTTTAATTAATTTTTTAGTGTAAAATTTAAGGAAAAAATTTCATTTTGAGAAATTTAATTTCTCTCGATATTTGATAAATTCAAAGTTAAGATGATTCTATGCTGATTTTTTATGGTACAATGGGGTCTAATGGTTAAGAATATGCATTTCCCCCTAAGAGGTCACAAGTTCAAATCTAGAACGGGTAGAGTATGTACACCTTTATCAACTTTAGCAGTGAAATCACTATGAGGAGGTGGGTTCTTTTTTTCTTAAACAAGGGGGTCTCATACACTTAATTTGGTGCTTGGCTTGCCTATGATTTTAAAAATAGATTATTATTATTATTTTTCTAGTGAGGGAAAATTCGGGCAGATCAACCTAAAGGGATTACATTTCGCCAACCAAACTAGCAGGGCCAAGGGCATCGAGGAGAATTGAGTCTGTGACCTCCCAATGAGTGAGATACTTAGCAATGGGAATTCGACCAATTGAGCTAACCCTTGGACTTAAAAAATCTGGACCATATCTCGATTTCCACGTGTCATCCTTGCATAGGGGCCATGAGAATCTTCTTTGTATCGTTCCAATTTTATTGGATGTTTCTGAAGATACCAATTATTATTATTATATATGAATTTCACGTCTCTATATATAGAAATATTTTTACTTTTAATTTTATTAAAACTTTCATAATACATGTAGCTACAAACTTATGTGAAGGTATTTTTCTTTACATGCTTTATGGTTTTTTTTAATCTAAATTAATTATATATATAATATATATATATATATATATATATATAGTTTTAGAGAGAAGAGTTTAATGCAATTATTTTATTTTATGTTTATTAACTAAATTTAAACATTAAATCATGGTATTTTTCTAAGATACATTTTATTATTAGAAATATTTATTAATTTTAAATGTGATATAAATAGTGTAGAATTATAGCAATTTTTTATAGTTAGTTATATTGTAAGAATATTTTTTGGAAAAGAATTGTGTTTGAGAATTTAGTTTGTCATGTTTTGTGTGAACACTCCATCTATCATTAGAGACAAAAACTTTTAGATGATGTGAATGGGTGCCGCAAGGATAGTAAATAGAATGAGGAGGAAGTTAGTGTTATGATTTTTTTTGTTTTCTAAGTTATGTGAGTCTCGAGATGATTTGCAAGTCTAACTTGTGGCTTGAGTAGCCACAATCTAAGGGCATCTAAGCTGTCAAAATCACCCAGGATTGCACCTGGCCTGAGCCACACCAACTTTTAGCATGGCTGGATTTTTGCCCACGCAGTCGAACCGGTGACCTTTTCACCACAAAATGCCTAAAAAAACATTCTGTCACCATCTATTCTATACCCATAGGCAGTGGTTATGAAAAAATTGAATTTATTATTAAAAATGGTCAAGGTTCTTGAAAAAAGAAACAAAAAAGAAAAAACCAGTTAAAAGTATTAAAGATATAATAAAATGGAGTAAAAATACTGAAATTAAAATCAAGATTTAAAAAAATAAATACTATAATTTAAACTTTTAATTTAATTAAAACCATTTATAAATTTTAAAATCAAATCTTTAATTTTTTTTTTTTTTTTTTTTATAAATTAATAGTAAATTAAAAAATACCTAAATAAAAAATTGAAATTCAAATGTGAATGGGTGCCGCTGGAAGGAGAGAGTAAATAAAATAGCGAGAGAATTATGCATTTAAAAAAAAAAAAAAAAATTGAACAAGGACAGATGAAACGAACGGGCCATAAACCATAAACCTATTGTTTATGTATCAATCGATGGATACTAAGATGAATTAAACGAATTGAACTGATTTGCTTTTTCATCAAAACGGCAGAAGCTCTTATAGATGTCAAACAATACAGTTTTTCATGTTTTTGCATTGCAAAGTCCGCTGAAATTTGAAGTAATCATCATCAATATTCATTTTTTCAAGGATGAATCAAATATGTGATACTGATCTGTGCCAACCAAAATTTATTCACTATGTTAACCATGCACGAGTGTGGTTCCGGACTGTAACTGGCTTGATCTGATAATCTTCTTTTATTTTTTACCCTATAAGTACCTTAGAATATTCGTTTATATGAGCTGGTACGATTCAGAATACGTCCTGTTGAGGCCATTGGATATCCGCATACTGTTTGATTATTTATTAGATTCATTGTTTTACTACCCCTTTCTTTCATGGATTTCTAATTCTAGTGTTTTTAAACTTTCAACAGCATATGAATTGTCCAAAAAAGAAGGGAAGGTTGGGACCCCAGAGCGCCCTCTGTCTGATCTTGGGTTATTAAGTTACAGAGGATACTGGACAAGGATCCTTCTTGACATTCTTAAGAAACAAAGGGGTAACATTTCAATCAAGGTATTTATTTGATTTCACTCTTTATTAATTAAACGTGTGTGATGACGCAGTTCAGTTTTAGGTCTTTGCATATTTCATCTTTATTCTGCAAATACCTTTTATTTCAGGAACTTAGTGACATGACAGCTATCAAGGTAGAAGATGTTATCAGTACACTGCAAGTGTTGGATCTTATTCAGTATCGGAAAGGACAGCATGTTATATGTGCCGATCCGAAGGTTTTAGATCGTCACCTGAAAGCCGCTGGAATAGCTGGGCTGGAAGTTGATGTATCTAAGCTTATCTGGACTCCCTACAAAGAGCAATGTGGGTGATTAATTTTTTAGACATGTTTCTTCATGGTTATGCTGAGCGAAATGAGAAAATCTAGCAATTCCATTCTTTTTTGCATCCTTTGGAAAGGTAGCTAGAGAAAATTGCTCCTGGTGAAGAGGCAGTTGTATATTTGTTTCCATGGTCGTTTTGATATTCTTTTTCAAATCTGAGAACATCTCTTACTCATTATTGCGAAAGTTTAAGGTTTCATCATGCATCCCTGCGTGCAACAAGTTGTGATAATTTAAGGCTGAATGAACAGCATTCCAGCACACAAGTGTCACTTAAAGAAATTCATCAATTCTTTGAAATTATTGTTCCCTTTTAATGCGGCCCCTTTCTGGAGGGGCAATCAATGTCTGCGTTGCCACTCTTTTGATGAGGATTGTAAAGGAACGGTACCCTTGCCAATAAAGTAATAAAAATTTTCTAACGATATGTGACCTTTAAAACAGTCACTTTTTATGTTCTGACTGTATGCTGTCATATTTATTTGTATTTTAGTAGAAAGTATAACTCCCTGTGAATGGTAATGATTGATTACTTGTCAATTGTTAAACAATCCTATCCTATTTGTGTCGGTTAGAACCGTTTTCTAATATAAGTAGACCATTTCAACTACATTGAAGCTTGATTTGAGTCTTATTCTCTTAGGTTGTTGTGTTTCAAGTTATGTTTTGATTCCATACAAGGGAAAAAGCTGAATATGAATTTTATGCATGGCCTAAGCCGCAACACATCACAATTCCTAATAACTGTTTTTTGCTGTTGTGAGGAAATTTTATAACCAACCCAGGAAGCAATAGTAGAGCTTGAGTGAGCCTTTTGTTTGGTGGTAAATTATTTTTTAACAAGTGCAACCATCTGGTAATAATGAAAATTCAAGAGATTTAAGGTCTCCAAATTAGGTTTTAAAATGCAAGTGTCATGGAAAAAGGCATTGGACATCTTCACCGCCATGTTCAACAAAACAACCTTAAAATTAAAGGACTTTACGAAATACTGTTGGGTTTAGTAAAGATTTACACATAAAGTCCAAAAAGGACAACTAGCGTTGATGTCGAACACCTCTCAAAAGCTTAGGGAGCCAAATGACAGTCGCCCTTGCTATCAACTATTACAATGAGTTTACATGGACGTCAATAGTTGAATCCAATGATTGAACAGATTTGTTGTTTGGCCAGATGTTCATGTCTTATTAGTTAATTGGTTATGACATAGGGTCTTCTATGTTGTTAAAGCCTTGGCATCGTTTGCTTGGATTTGTCCTGGGCATTGTTTGCTTGCTTCAGATTAATGTTGGTTAATATAAACGCTATGCAAAAACTATGAACCCAAGTCGTCGTTATTATGGAAAGAATTTGGCCTTACCTTTAAAGTTGATTGGATGAAATGAAATGATATTTTAACGCTCATAAGACTAAAATTAGTCTCTGGGACCATTAGTTCCGTGTTTTCACCTTTTGCAATTCAATTCTTTTCTTATTCAAATTGATGATGAGTTGGCCCAACCTTCCAACAATCCCCTTGCTGAAAAGACAATGCCAAGAAACCGATGCTAACATATTCCCATAACTAAGTCTGATGTCCTTGAATACATCACATTTCAAAATGAAATGTTTTTCCGATTCCACTACCCCAGTCGTGCAAAATGTACACACTCATTCTTCCAAACTTCTTTAGGCCTTTTCCACCGCTTTGTTTCACACCAAAGTTGATGCAATTCGGTTCTTAATTGAGCAATAAGAACCTTTTCCCTCCATGGAATGCTAGCTCCAATGAACTCTTTTTGTTGTAGATCACATGTAGGGTTGAATTCCTCAATATAGTTCTTTTCTTTTCTACCCAACTCTTTTCCTCATACCCGTTTACAAAATTTCTCCATGACAATTCTTTAGCTTGTTATTTGTGGACAGACATTGAAGTAGATATTCCATTTTTGCATCCATGTGTAGTTTTGTTTCATCCATGTTTTCTTTCTTTCACTCATGCCTTCATTGAAGATAACATTAGGCCATCTACCTACTCCCATTTGCTCAATTCTTTTTAGATATCGTATCAGTTGCACCATAGCAATTGCTTCGATGGGAGTTGCTCTTGTTTCACTCAACATTATCTCATAAGGTACAAAACTTTCTATTTTGAACTTGTTCATGATCAAAAATTTTTGGATTTGTTTCCATTTTGAGACGGGGGTGCTGTTACCCCACAATTCACACCCATATAACATCACTGGACAAACTAGGAGTCCAAAAAGCACTTTAATCATTTTCCAATCCCATAACTCTACCTCTTTACCTCTATTTTGAAAAGCATGTAATGATTTCCACCCTCCTAAAATTCTCTTTTTTTTGCAATCATCCCAATTAAGTTTGTTGTTGAAATCAATCCCGAGGTACTTGTACTCATTTACTTATTCAAGAATATTGCTTTCAAAGAAGAATGTATGTTGGCTCTGCTTCCTTTTATTAGAGAGAATCATTATTTTGGCCTTGCTAGTATTCACTTGCATTCCCACTACTCTACAAAAATGCTCAAGGGCATATAGGTGCATTTGCAATCCATGGGCTGATTTAGAAATCAATACAAAATCATCAACATATAAAAGAAGCTTTATCACAAACTCCCCCAACCGAACACCATCTCCACCTTGCAGATTTAGCCACCTTCCATATTATCAATATATAAACCAAAAAGCATAGGGAATAAAGGGTAGCCTTGCTCGACTCCAATGTCATTTCTAAAGCTTTCTGAAATACTTGTTGAGGTTCTAATTTTGACTTTCACCTCTTCATAAAGTCTATGGACAACAACTTTATAATGTAAAGGAATTTCAAGTTCTTCCATTCTACACCACAACTTATCTCTAGAGATTGTGTCAAATGCCTTTTTGAAGTCAACAAAACAGCATAATACTTCTTTGTGCACCCAAACCTTTTCAACAATGTGTCTCAATGTGATACCATGATCCACTGTAGAATGCTTCGGCCTAAAACATACTTGTCCTCTTGCCCCCTTTTCTTTTACTTATGCCCACTTAATGATTCTATTTTCTACCAAGCTATCAAAAAGCTTTGCAAACAAAGGATTGATCATAATGGTTCTATAGTTGGAAGGATTATTATTGTCTCCACTTTTAAAAACGGGTATTGCTAGGCTAGTTGTCTAGTCTCTTGGGAATCCTTGTTGAATGATGTTGTTGAATATTTCCATGATGTGTGGTGCAAGAGTGTTTATTCCCCATTTTAGATACTCTGCTTGAAGTTCAACCAAGTCATTTTCCTTTTTTGTTTTTAGCTTCTTAATTTTGATCTCCACCTCATGTAACGTGAAGAGCTTTGTAGTTGTGTTAATCCTGGGGGAAGGTTTCACCTCTTATTCTTTCTCATAGAGTTGCTTTTCATATTCAAACCATTGATTCGTTGTAATATCATTTTTGATCTGCTTCTTCCTTGGTTGAAGTTCCTACCAAAGAAGCTTTGGATTATTTTTGCTTAGATATGTTATCTTCTCGCTTTGTTTGCCTGAACTCATCTTTTTTCCTTTTTAGTATATGCTTATGTAACTTTACATTCATCTTCTCATTCCCTGCCTTTTTCAAGGTTCTCCTTGCAATTTTGCATTCTTAATCAAACCAAACATTTATAGGAAAACAATTTGATTTTGATATCTATTTTTTTGCTCTTTTGCACTTTTCAAGTGCACTTTGACTTATACTTGTTAACTCATGATTGTTGAAGCTTTTGAAACCAATTTTCTCCTTTTCAATTAATCTCTCTAACATTGTCTTGAAAATATTACAATTTTCTTGTGTTAGAAGAATTTTGCCCCTTCATAATGATTGTTGAGAGCATTGTGTTTTCCTCTTATGTTGTGTTTCTTCTAACCATGATAATTTTATATAAAATGGGTTATGTTCTGATTTTAAGTCCCAGATATGCTCTCCAATCTTAAATTCATCTATCTTTCTATCAAGCTTTGTGAACACATCACATAGTCAATGACACTTGCCCCACTGTGTGTTGCAAGTGAAGTTCCTAGACCTTTGCAGAGAATTAAGTTGAAAGCCCCACACAGTGTAAGCAACTCTCAAAATGGTTGCTAACTTTGTCATCTTTGGAACACCTCACCCATTGGGGATTCTCTCTTCAATGGGCCAAATAGGAGTGTGATCCTCTTTGCAACAAAAAATACTAGCTTGATGATTTGTTGTTTTAGCATTGAAATCTCCCACTAAAAGAACTTCTCCCTACTGAGAGTACGCAGGAATATATTGCTTTAAAGTTGCATACAGATCTTTGTTGTCTAGCCCTTTATTTCTGTAAGCTTTTGAGACTTGAGGGGCAAAATAGCATGTTGCAATTCTTATGTGATTATCATTCTCTGATATTTTGAACCATTAGTATTATTTATTTGCATCTTCTTTTATTAACTGAATGTGACAACCCTTTTTTTCTTTCACTAAAACTAATATTCCCCCATACCCTTTGTATATTGTTTATTTGCATCTTCTTTAATTAATTGAATGTGACGATCTTTTTTTCTTTCACTAAAACTAATATTCCCCCATACCCTTTCTAATTTCCTACTACCTTGTTCCAAACTGCAACTTCAAATAACCATCAAACACAGGAGTTTTGCAACCATCATGTTCATGAGTTTTCGTGAGACAAATTATGTCTCTAACTTCGCAATAGGCCCTAACTTAGGTCCCCTCTTCCAAGGGTAACCTCTACAATTCCAACAAACAAAACCTAAGTAGACTTGGGTAGGATTTGAATGCTACGTAGTTTGGCACATAATACTCAAATTTGAGTCTTCAACCCTTTTCATTCATGTTGAACTTGTTGTTTTCCTCCCTATTATTGAATTCTCTATTTTTTCTTTACTGCTAGCTCGCTGCCAGGTTTTGCTCGGAGGCTCAAATGCTACAATAATTGCTTTACCATTGGACATCCATGCCTTTTTCCTTTCATTTCTTGTTGCTCTAATTTTCTCCACTTTTTCCCTTCTCTCCTCTTGTTGTTTGCTGGTTAAATCTTCATCTAGGAAGAAGTGTGAGCCTTTCAAGTGTGATGTATAATGCATTAAAACTAATTATAAAGTTTTGTATATTTAATTTTAATTAAGTATAGCTTATAGGATTTGTTTAATTGACAATGGTGTGTTATGAAAGTATCATATATATACTATATATATTAATATATAATATATATATAATATTATAGTAGGTATATACTATAATATATATATATGATATATAATAATTTTTAAGTTTTTAAATTATCAAATAGCAAGATCCAAAAATTTAAAAATGTGTCGTAATATTCAAATATTTCAATTTGTCTGAATTAGTAATCTTTGCAATTAAGTTGTTTGGAAAACTTGTTAATATATGATTAGCAGATTATAGTTATAAATTAATTCTTAAAAATAGTTAATTTTAATTGTATCTCTAGTTAAATTGATTTAGTGATATTTTATTATAATTTAAAATTTAATGTTATTAAATAACACGTCTATCGAGGCGGAGGAATTCCTTGGATGGTCAAAAGTGGTCAGAATCCGACCAATTTTTTTCAAAAATCTCGCAATATAAGTGTTTGAATCATGTTTTTTATGGTGGAAATGGATTCAACACCATCAAAAACCTTTGGAGCACCCAAAATCTTGAAGTTTGACAGCTGTAACTTGGATTTACAAAATCCCTGTCGGGTTTTATCAAAATCTTGTCAGAATTTCTATGATTTTCAGGGCAAAAAAGCAAGTTGGTTAGACTACAACATTAAATAATGTTTGTTTATTTTTAAAATTAAATTTACAAAATTTTATAATCATTAAAATGGCAAATAAAAATCTTAAAAGTGAAAAATGATTTTAATATTACTTTTTAAATAAAATTATCATTCTCTCTTCTCAAAATAATTTAATTTATTGTTCTAAATCTCACCCCCTCCTTTAACGCAAATATAAAATTTATTAAAAATTTATAATTATAATAGTCAATCGATAATTTTATTACAGTATACATCAATATTATTAAAAATTAGTAATTTCCTTATATTTTTTACCTTTCCACTTTTATCCTTTAAAAGTAACCCCCCTCTCTAACTTTAATATTAATTAATACTATTTAAAGTGTGTTTGTTTGTAAGGTAAATTTTTCGTATTACCTACAAGCAAGAATTACATCTTAGAATTGAAGTGGTTTGCCATTAAACAAACTTGACCTAATGCAAAAATAAAGGCTTTTGAAAATTGATCTTATCCAAAATCTAACCTTGTTAGCTAAATCTAGAAATCTAAAAAGAGCATCAAGACCCAGTGGATCTTTAGAAAACGAAGGCATACGAAGTATGACATAAAACTAAAGAAATTAACAAAAAAATTCAAGAGGTAGAATTATAATCAGTGGTCTCAACTTGAATTGGTTCCTTGCTACTGCTAGAAGAGTGCCTTGAATTTGGAGGAATGCCCAGTTGTCTTTCAAAATTTTCCAATCGTCGGTCCCTACAAGCCAGTTGTCATTGCAGGTGGGGGTGGGGGGGGTGGGGTTTAACATATCGTCTCTAGTAGCATTGCAGTCCATGAGTTCCTTGCTAAGAAGTTTCATACACCAGAAAATGTCCATTGTGTACATGTATTGGCTATATCTACCTTAGGTGTGGCTTACATCAGGGACTCTTTTTTCCATGTTTGTCAGCACCTCAAAATCTATGAGCATACGTCATTCCTTAACCAAGTGTCTTTCCACCTGGGTAAGTTCCTCTTGTATTAGCTAGGAGTGAGATATCGATACCTGGAGGTAGAGCTTTCAATTCGTAGTTGGGCTTGAATTTGCCCCCTCTCCTGATAATAGGTTGCACCCTGTTGTACTTGTGTTCACTGGCATGGCAAGGTTGAATTTTGGAGTTGGGAGTGTGAGACAACCTAGAAAAATGGAGTGGGGGAGCCTAGGTATAGAATGGGGGTGAGGCCACTCTGTAATGGCAAGTTCT
>APFE030836494.1:0-12915 GCA_000404065.3 Pinus taeda
ACAGTCACATCTATCTTCCCTAGTTCCATAGGTCTTGGAATGAGCCTTCTAGTCAGACTAAATAGCGCATCATTTGGAGCACCTATCACACTTCCACTTCTTCTGCCCATGCTTTCAAGAGGAATTCTTGTTGATGCTAGTGAGATCTCCCAGTGCCCTGGCGAGATCATAATCCATGCATGTGGGTTATGCACATATGTAAACTCTCTTCCTCATCTTTGAGCTCACTCTTTGTTTCAATTTCCATGGTAGGTTATGCGCTTGCTTGTGTAATTGTATATTCTGATCTTGTTGGAACCCTTTCCTATAGACCTCATAGATGAATCTGTTTGTATCCATTGCTAAAAAAAAATGTTTATAATGTAAATAAGATGAAGATAAAGAGTAAGATCCTGGTTTGATATTATGATTTACGAATTTCAGACCTACATGGTTTAATTTGTTAAACACCCATTGTAACCTATTCAAATACCATTTGAAATATATTCAAACAACTCTGCAAGATGGCATAGCCTCCATGTTCACATGGCATGTTTATAAATTCTCATAGGTTATGACTATCACAAACATAATAATTATGAAAATAAACATATGTCACTAATTTACATTGCTAAATATATGTAAAATATTTTGAGCAAATAATTATTGAAACTTTAAGTATGATTGGAGGAAAAAGTCTTAACAAAATAAATATGAACTAGATTCGCATAAAGGATATGTTAAATGAATTATTTAAACAATGTGCCAAAGGACATTAAAAATCACTATGAAGATAAATGGGTATGGAGTATTACATTTTGTTGGCATAATAATCACACAAAAAGCCATGGAGTGGAAATTGGTGACTATCCACCTATTACATTGATCAATATGGTTAGTCTTAGATTTTATCCTTTCAGGAGTTACAAGTCCATTGGATTTTATCTTTTCATGAGTTACAAGTGGTTTTGACAAACCATGGTATTCACCATAGTAATTCCCATGACATTTACCCATGGAATTCACCATGACATTTATCCATGGTATCCACTTATGGTATTCACCCATGATATTTAATAATATAACAAATAGTGCAAGTACATGACTCCTACACGAAAAGGCATCTATAAATAATATAAATGCATACACATTTGTAAAATCCATGAAGTTTCTCATGTTGTACTCTTAGGAAAAAATTCCCATTCACTAAGAGATAAAAAATCTCTTTTCATATTATTCTTTCCTCTACATTATTTTCTATGCACTTGTGATGTACTCTAATGTTGATATTTCATATAATTTTTTTGCCATACATTTATGACGTGTTGTTGCCCATATATTGTATGATTCCTTAGATAGCATGGACTAGTGGTATCAGAGCAAGGTACCCTTTCATTTCCCATTCCTCGATGATACCGGATATAGAGACTTGAATCTCAAACTAGTTTTACTTGAGGGAAACCATTTTTTTCAACAAAAGTGTCATTAGAGACATTTTGATGTAAAAAATGGGCCTCAAAACAAAAATACACAACAAAAATTAACTTTATAAGAACCAATAGTTTTCAATAAGATGATGTCAACCATGGGGGATGAATCACCATTTTTGGAGTAAAAAGATTAAAAAAACAAAATATTTTACAACTCATATTTTCAACTTATCTCCTTATGATTTTACTCAAATTTTAAGTGGGAGCATTCATGGATGAAAAAATTAATTTTTCATTGAAGGAGTGCCCATGTTGTGTATTTTCTATGGACCTTACTCTAGGAAAAATGTGATTGCAATCAAGTTTGGTCATGTATTTAACATTTTTTGTGTAGTAGGGTCCATAGAAAGTATGCAACATGGGTACTCCTTGGATGTAAAATTAAATTTCACATCCACCGAGTGCTCTCACTTGAAATTTGAGTAAAATCATAGGGAGATAAGTTGAAAAGATGATTTGAAAATGTAGTTTTTTTTCTTTTTTCCCTCCAAAGCTTGATGAGGTAATATAATCTTATTTTATTATTTCCACTATTATTTTATAATATTCCTTATGAGACCCATTTTATATTTCAAAATTTCTCCAATTCTTCACATTGTGTAAGAAAAGAGGAGTGACAAAGTAGGAGATCCTATCAAGTTGTTGCTGAAGGAAGCACTCACAAACAAAGGAATGAGATGATGGAATTTTTTCCCAATTCCTTCAACGACTTCCAACAATGGCCATGGAATGTTCAAAAAGAAGAAATTTCAAAAGTGTTACATTCTTCAAGGTGCAAGTTAACTTTGATATCCCTTTATTTTAAAGATAGATAGATGCAAATGCCCTCAAGAAATGGCTGCACATGCTCAAGGGTAATTACTCTATTAAAACATTTATAATAATGAAAGATTAGTTTTTCATTCCTTAAAACCATTATGCATATCAAATCTTGGTGTGAAACTTAGAGGTATGCATATTGGATGACTGATGTCATTCAAGGATGGACACACTTAGGAAGCACTTTTGGATGCCTACAAGGAGAAATTATACCCCGTGGGGTACTGCTATCACCAATACATAAGATGTACTACTATGTGACAAGAGAGAGACTAAAGCATGTGACCACACTAATACTTTCCATACCTTGCACTCAAATTTGCGTATTAGATACTTGGAGCAACACCTTATTCTAAAGTAACATAGTGGGCTACATAGGTACATCCAAACAAATATGAATTTCTTGTAAATATACTCATTGAGAGTCACATCAATTTCTTGGAAATCGAAGTGGAGGAATAAGTGACAGTTCAGATCTATAAATCCTGCATAATAGAAACTTGGAAAAGGTGGCCTAACACACAAAAAAATGAAAAGAGGATGGAGATATAACCTCAATAAAACTAGCTCAACTCACAATAAAACAAGGATACTAAAATTGCAATGACTTCCATAAAATCCTCTGACACAAAAATGATGAATTCTTCTTGAAGCAATCATTAGTGATGGAGCTTAAAGAAAAGAAAAAAGAATTTGTCCCTAACTCTAATTCAAAATTGGATAAAGGAAAGAGGATCATCGATGTAGAAGGAAATGCTACCATCACAACTATGAATATCTAATTAGAAGATTCAGAGGAGCTCGGGGAGGGAGAAGACCTCTTTCATTCACAAATGTGGGTGAAGGGGACGCAATTGCATTTAATTTCTAATAGTAGGAGCTAGAATAACTTGATCTCTACCAAGGTCATCAAGAGATTGAAGCTAATGAAAGTGCAACACCCTCAACCATACACTCTTGGTTGGCTGAGCAAAGGAGAAGACATCCAATTCAACTAAAATGTCACTTGTCCTTCAACATCAATCTCTTCAATGATGAGGTATTGTGTGATGTTTCTCTACTTGAATTTTGTGATGTTCTTCTAGGATAACCTTACATGTGGAAATGTTAATGTTGTTTGTGGGACTCAACCCTATATTGTCCTTGTTACTTTTAGGAAATGTAATTTCCCACTTGATCCTATTAGGCTAATCTTGATTAGCGTTTAATTAACTTGAAAGTTTTGACTTATAATTATTAAGTAATAATGGCATATACCTACACTTATGAATCTATGATTTTATTTTACTAATATGACTACTATTATTTGTCATTATTCTATTCTCAAGGTGTTTTCTCAAATCTACTTTTGAATAAGATATGGTTTTTTCCAATTTATTTCTAAATTAAATATCCATATTTATATCCCCAATGTGTCTTTTCAAATCTTCTTTTGTATAATATATGGTCTTATTCAATTTATTTGTAAATTAAATATCCATATTTATATTCCCAAGGTGTCTTCTCAAATATACTTTTGAAGAAGATATGGACTTCTCTATTTCATTTATAAATCAAATATCTATATTTCTATTCCCAAGGTGTCTTCTCAAATTTACTCTTCTCAAATTTACTTTTGGATAAGATATGATCTTCTCCAATTTATTTCTAAATTAAATATCCATATTTCTATTCTCAAACTGTGTTCTCAAATCTATTTTTGGATAAGATATAGTAATGAAAATCAAGGATAGTAAATTAAAAGGATGAGGGGGTAGTCATGGAATTAATGGTAAGTAGTTGAGGTGGATGAGAGCAAGAGACATAAAGGGAAGAAGGATTAGAGGAGAAGGGGTGAAAGATCCTTGTTCTTTATTTTGGAATTGGAGGATTTTATTTTGGAGAGGAATGTGGAAAATGAGAATATGTAATTCTCTACTTGATCCTATTAGGCTAATTTTGATTATCGTTTAATTAACCTGAAAAAATTGGCTGATAATTATTAACTAATAATGGTATACACCTACACTTGTGATTATGTGATTTTATTTCACTAATATGAATTTTATTATTTGTTATTATTTTATTCCCAAGGTGTCTTCTCAAATCTACATTTGGATAAGATACGACCTTCTCCAATTTATTTATAGATTAAATATCTGTATTTCTACTCCCAAGGTGTATTCTCCAATCTACTTTCGGATAAGATATTGTCTTTTCCAATTTATTTCTAAATCAAGTATCGATGTTAATATTCTCAAGGTGTCTTATCAAATCTACTTTTGGATAAGATATGATCTTTTCCAATTTATTTCTAAATTAAACATCCTTTGAAAGAATAAATTTCGTCGTAAATCACATTCAGAAAATCATAGTCGACGCGTTTCGAACCAACTAGTGTGGTTCATCGTCGGGACAAGTTGAAGAAACAGATCCAGTCTAGCAAGTTAAATAGTCTGAGCAGAGACTCCAACAACTAAAAATAATTAACAGCTAATTTTTGGCTTTAAGACCCAGGTCAACTTTTCCTTTATTAATTTAATATTATTATTTAGTTTTTATTAGTTATTAATTTTATTGTGGAAAAAAGTTTAAATTAGGTAAAAATAACTAAAATAAATGGAATCTTAGTTTTCAAAAATAATTCATATATTTATTTAAAATATTTACTAGTATATTACACGATACTAAATATATATATCAATATTATAATATAATTAAAATAATAATATAGGTTGGTTAAAAAAGTTAGGATAATAAAAATAATTCTAAACCGGTTAGTTTATAAGATTAAATTTTATTTATTTATTAAAGTATTTATTAATTATCAAAAAAATTATATATATATATACTATATATAATAATGTAAGTATATATATATAGTATAATCATATATATTATATACACACGCCGCCAAGGGTTACACAATCGGGCTCAAAGTCGGGGCCCTCGCAATGGGAGGTCACAGGGTCGACACCCGAAAGCCTCCTTGGGGTTAAGGTCTGGTGTGAAAGCAGTGGGTGGGAACCCCCTTCCGGGTGGGGTCCCAGATTTCTCGAACCTGGAGTAGCGGACTCACTGACCAGGGCCCGTGAAACCAGTGGAATATATATATATATATATATATATATATATATAAATATAAATATATATATATATATATATATATAATATATACTAAATTATAATATATATATATATAGATATATATATGAAATGAAAATAACATCAAATAATCTAGAAATAAAATTAACATAAAATGAAATAGAATAAAAAGTGAAAATAAATATATAGATAAGAATATAAAAATGGGACGGGGTGTTTAATAAACAGAATATTAGTTAAGATTTAATTTATTAATAAGGGATACGAGAAATAAATAGAAAGAGCGACAAAGAAGGAGAAGGATAGGAAAAGAAAATCTGAGAACAAGAGGGATAAACCCAAGAAGGAAGGAAAAGATAGGGCTCCAGGGGGGAGGCACCGAAAGCTCGAAAGGGGGGGAGGAAAAGAAAGACTAGGAGGAAAGGGCAGGTATCCAACAACTACTGATCTCCTACCCATCATCTCTATTGAGATTGTTAGGCCTTCTTTCAATCTCAATAACCTCCCTGAATTTACGATGATGGAAATGAGCAACTTTAGCAATAACCTCGGCCTCCTCTATACAAACCTGATGCTTAGTCTTTTCTGCATGCTCTGCTAACGCTGAAGACTTGGTTCTCCCATGTCTTAGGTCAGCCGCATGCTCGTTGATCCTCTGATGGATGGAACACCCTGTTTCCCCAATATAGGGGGTCCCATAAGAACAAGGGATCAAG
Source organism: Pinus taeda (assembly GCA_000404065.3). Lineage (NCBI taxonomy): Eukaryota > Viridiplantae > Streptophyta > Pinopsida > Pinales > Pinaceae > Pinus > Pinus taeda. The sequence goes on from APFE030836494.1 coordinate 6,089, forward strand.
TAGACACCCTTCATGTCCTTAGGGTCAACGAGATCTTTCACCTATTGGAGGGATTTACGAATGGTGTTGAGGGGCCTAAAGGTTGAAGGAATATCATACCTCTTAAGGATTCGAGAAATCTTGTCCATGGTTCCTTAGGCAAAGGTTTAAACTTTGCCCTTGCCCCTAGAAAAATCCCGGTGGACGACATAATTTGCGACATGGAGTATGGGATTAAAGATATCCAGGAAAATATCAAGGAAACTATTAGGCAAGATTGTGCCATCGTCCTTAGAAAGGTTAAGCCCCCTCGAAAGAACCTCAGCAATGAAGAAATCAGTGCCCTTAAGTCCTTAAACCGGAACAAAGATATCGTTGTTCTGAAGGCGGACAAAGGAGGGGCAGCGGTCATCCTTAACAAGGATAATTATCGCATGAAGATGTTAGATCATCTCCACAATAGTGGCAGTTATAAAAAACTACCCAAGAACCCTCTTAAGAAGATTTCTAGGACAGTGGCTCTGGCTATTAAGTCCAGTAGCTCAGTGAGTTCCCTTTGCCATAAACTCATTGAGAGCAGTCCCATTACTCCTAGGATCTATGGGTTTCCAAAGATTCACAAAGAAGGGGTCCCTTTGAGGCCTATCATCAACACCATCGGTGGTCTGACCTACCTTCTTGCTAAGTTCCTTGCCCTTAAGCTTAAGCCCCTGGTTGGCCGTACGAAGTCCTTCATGAAAGACTCTGCTTCCTTCATTAACGAGCTTAAGGACATTAAACTTAGCTCCGATGACATTCTAGTTAGCTTTGATGTCATCTCCCTTTATACTTGCATCCCTATAAACGATGCCCTGGAAGTGATCTATCGACTAACAGATCCTGACACCGCTCATCTAGTTGAGATCTGTCTCACTTCCACTTTCTTCTGTTTCGAGGGTGAGTTCTTTGAACAGACCTGTGGTGTGGCCATGGGTTCCCCCCTTTCCCCTATTTTTGCGAATCTCTTTATGGAAGATTTCGAAGCCAAGGCTTTAGCCTCAGCTCGTCTCCTTCCCAAGTTGTGGAAAATGTATGTAAATGACACTAATGTCATCTGGTCCCATGGCCAAGAGGAATTGGAGCTCTTCTTCGATCACCTCAATTGTTAGTCCTCTGCCATTAAGTTCACCATGGAAAAAGAAGTCAATGGTTGCCTCCCTTTCCTAGATATTCTTATTTCTAAGAATAAGGACGGCTCTCTCTCCCACTTGGTATTCTGGAAGAAAACGCATACTTAGCAGTATCTTCATGCCAGTTCCCATCATTTCCTTGCTTAGAAGATGGGTGTTCTTAACACCCTCGCTACTCGTGCCCTTAGGATTTCGGATAAGGAGAATTTCGATAAGGAGAAATCCCATCTCCTTAATGTCTTTGTGGAGAATTGCTATAGTAGGCACCTTGGTCAAAAGGCTTTCCTTAAAGCCTTTAAAAATGTGTTAATTAGAAAAGAACCGAGGGAGCACCGACCAGGTGTCCATCTTCCCTATGTCCAAGGAACCACAGACAAGATTGCTCGAATCCTTAAGAGGTATGATATTCCTTCAACCTTTAGGCCCCTCAGCACCACTCGTAAATCCCTCCTATCGGTGAAAGATCCCGTTGACCCTAAGGACATGAAGGGTGTCTACTTGATCCCTTGTTCTTGTAGGACCCCCTATATTGGGGAAACAGGGCGTTCCATCCATCAGAGGATCAACAAGCATGCAACTGACCTAAGACATGGGAGAACCAAGTCTTCAGCGTTAGCAGAGCATGGAGAAAAGACTAAGCATCAGGTTTGTATAGAGGAGGCCGAGGTTATTGATAAGGTTGCTCATTTCCATCATCGTAAATTCAGGGAGGCTATTGAGATTGAAAGAAGGCCTAACAATCTCAATAGAGATGATGGCTGGAAGATTAGTAGCTGTTGGATCCCTGCCCTTTCTTCCTAGTCTTTCTTTTCCTCCCCCCTTTCGAGCTTTCGATGTTTCCCCCCTGGATCCCTATCTTTTCCTTCCTTCTTGGGTTTATCCCTCTTGTTCTGGGATTTTCTTTTCCTATCCTTCTCCTTCTTTGTCGCTATTTCTATTTATTTCTCTTGTCCCTTATTAATAAATTAAATCTTAACTAATATTCTGTTTATTAAACACCCCCTCCCATTTTTATATTCTTATCTATATATTTATTTTCACTTTGTAATTTTAATTTCATTTTGTATTAATTTATTTTCAGATTACTTGATTAATTTTTTTTCTCTTTTTTTTATTTCATATCATACTAATATATATCATATATATATAGTAGTATACATAATATTATTTATTGGTTGAGTTTATTATTTGATTTATTTTAATTTTTTTTTTTTTTTAATGATTCACTGTAGCCTCAATTGAACCATCTTTATATTTTTTATTTTTTTATTTTTGTATTTATCTTATTTATTAATTTTTTTTAATAATAAATAAAATAAATAGAATAGACCTCTTAAACTAACCATTAGAATTATTTTTATTAATCCTAACTTTTTCTAACAACCTAATATTATATTTAATATCTATCTATATAATATATATATATATATATATAGTATAATATATATATATATATAATATATACAATTATCTAGATCATACTATAATAATTATAATATATAATAAATAATAGATAATAATTTAAATAAATATATAATTAATTTTTGAAAAACTAACCATTAAATTATTAATTATTTTATAATTTAACTTATTTTCACAATAAAATAATAATAATAATAAATAATGATAATATAAAAATAAATATTAAATAATAAATGAAAAGTTTACTGCTGGTGGTCCTAAAGCCAAAAATTAGCCGTTAATTATTTTTATCCATTGGAGTCTCTGCTTAGACTATTTAACTTGCTAGACTAGATCTGTTTCTTCAACTTGTCCTGACGATGAACCACACTAGTTGGTTCGAAACGCATCAACTATGATTTTCTGAATGTGATTTACACCGAAATTTCTTCTTTCAATTGTTATGGATCATAGAAGTCTCAATTCAACCATTAAACATCCATATTTATATCCCCAATCTATCTTCTCAAATCTATTTTTGGATAAGATATGGTAAGGAAAGTCAATGATATTAATTAAAAGGATGAGGGGGTATTCATTGCATTAATGTTAAGTGGCTAAGGTGGATGATAGGAAGAGACATAAAGGGAAGGAGGATGAGAGGAGAAGGGGGGGCAAGATCCTTGTTCTTTATTTTGGCATTGGAGGATTTTATTTTGGACAAGAATGTGGAGAAGGAGAAGGGAGAGAATGGAGAGAAAAATGAGAGAACTCAAACTTGGATCTATTGAAGAGTTTTGGTTTTAACTTGGACACACTATAATTGGTTGAACTTGGGCTCGGAGGGTTAGGGAGCCTCTGGAGGTTCCCTAGGCTAGGAAACCTTTCCTATTTGAATGGGAGGTAAATTTAGTTGGGTAGACAGGAGGAGCATTCTAACAAAGTCAAGAGAATCCCAACCAAACCCTTGGAACAAGTATTCTTCCATTTTTTGTTTTATTTATGCAAATTGCTGCAAAATGAAGTGTTTTACATGTTTAATATGTTGTTGATAAACTTTTATTTGTATTTTTTTTATCAAGTAAATGTAGAGTTATAAAATCATATTTTTTTATTATTGCAATTAAATTGAATGACAAATTTGGCTTAGTTAGAATATCTAGGTTAGGTCCTCACATATGGTATCAGATCTAGCTTCAAAATTTGTACCCTAAAGAAAAAAACAACATCTCCCATATGAATAGGTTTGTTCATCTAGGTGAGTTACTTGTGATTAAGGTTTATAATGATCAAGTGATGAGAAAATTTCCAAGTTTATTTATAAAGAGGAGATTCCTTGTTTTGTGGAATGATGATTACTAAATAACAAACCACTAAGAATAAGTGAGACTTTAGTATTGATAGGAGTGAAAGGCACTATATATTTTCTCCATAGTGATGTGCTTGTATTCCATTGGACAAATATGTGTGGATAAAGGTTTGTCGAATACTAAAAATTACCATTCATCTAGGGGAAAATATTATATGTATGATATAATATTCATATAGAATTAGGAGTTGATGGGAAAGATACTTAACCTCTATGGAATTGTTTATGTAATGCATTCATACATTCAATTTCCAAATGAAAATAAGTAGACATGCCTCTTGTTCCTTAGCTAAACTAGGATATACTACCTCAGTGGATGCAAAGAATATATCCATCATGAGTACTCCTCACTTTTTTTCACTATTTGTGATGATCACTTTAAGTTGTAAAAGTAACTTGGTTGAGGTCTTGTTTGTATTTTCATGTGTTTAATTTATGAACACTTGGTAATATTGATGCATGTTAGTTGGATAAATGAAATTACTTATTAAAAAAAAAACTAGATGAATTATGGTTGTGTTGACTAAAGTATTTCATGTATGACTTATATGATATATGATTTACTTATCTTATGGCATATTTGGATATGATTTATCTAGTGCATGAGTTATTGCAGTTATGATTTATCTTATGTAATATTTACTTCCATCATCCTGATATTAAATAAAAAAAATTGGGTACTCAGATACTAGACATAATAACATGGTGATTATGAATCAAATGTTTATCTATATATATATATATTATAGATATATTATATAATATATATATATATATATAAGTATATATTCTAATAATAGTTGTTATCGTATCTGCATGATGTGAACTAATCCTACAAGATTGGAAAGGAAAATGTAATAGCCAAAATCCATGTTATTGAATGGGGAATGTCAAACCATCCAAAGAGGAATGGTTTGATGTACATTATTTTATTGCATTTTATATATACTTGATATGCATTATTATGACATGGGTAAAGTGAAAATGGAAGGTGACATGACTACTTGACTGATTATTCGATGAAAAGTATCCAACCAATGTTGTAGTATGGTTCATATTAGGGTGTTGACCTTAGTTTTGAGGGGGGCTAGAGGAATATCCCATCGTGTAACTTCTAATTTTGAAATCATGGGAGGGAGGTGATGGATACATTCCCCCAGATGTGTGATGACGATTTCCAATTTCCTGCTGGGGAAGTTAGGTCGATATAGTCGACATTTCTGCCATATTGGTTTTATCAATGGTTAGATTGATATAGTTGATGCCATAGTATATTGCAGTAGAGGATGGATGGGATGAGAGCAGAAGTAGTTTAGGGAGGATAGGAGGTTATAGATTTGTTGGAGACTCTTGATGGGAAATGGTATCATTGCTTGATTTACTTAATTTGACTACTATATCTATCTATACTTTATTATGCCTTATTTTCAAACTTCTTTCAAACTCCTTGTGTCCTTTTCACTCTAACTCCGGGACAAAGTTTTCTGAAAGAGGGGTGCATTAATGGTAATTGGTTGAGGTGGATGAGAGAACGAGACATAAATTAGAGGAGGATGAGTGGAGAAGGTGGGGGATGATCCTTGTTCTTTGTTTTGGCATTGGAGGGTTTTATTTTAGGGAGGAATGTGGAGAATGATAAGTGGGGTAAGATCCTTGTTCTTTATTTTGGCATTGGAGGATTTTATTTTGGGAAGAAATGTGGAGAAGAAGAAGGGAGAGAATGGATACACTACAATTGGTTGGACTTGGGCTTGGAGGCTAGGGAACCTATGGAGGTTCCTGTTGTGCTATTCAACAATGCCCCATTTAAATAGTGATAGTCAATATTATATTAACAAATGGAGACCCTTTAAAAAATCCTTCCAAAAATAAGTCTAGCATTCAGGCATTTTTCTTGTTAATTTTTTGAATAAAGCAAGATATCAAAATAAAACCTTTTGAAAAAGCTAGCAAATGTTTGCCTTTTTGCATATCACATGATCAAGTGTGTCAAAAGCCTTGCCATCCACCAAAACTAGTGAAAATCGATAAAAAGAGAGCACCATGCTAGACCTCGAAACTATTAGGCTTCCCATATGAACTAAGTCCTAAAGCATTTCTTATTAAATTAAGGTCTGCACAGTAAATCATCACTCACAAGGAGCATGCCTTAACAAAGTATCTTAAACAATGCGATATGTGAGATTACGATGACACAATCTCCCTTATCACATTGCATTAAGAACGCTTAAGAGGAGCCAAAACCTTATCATCATGCGAGATTGTGAAATGCGATTGAAGACCCGGACCCAATTTTGAAATATGTTATAAAGAAGCACTCAAGTCCGCTTCTTAAGGAAAAAGGGATTTACATAGAAAATCCTAACAAGTAAGGTATGCTCTGAAAATGATAATGAGTGACCCACATTTCGCATCCCGCATAAGCTAAAGAAAAGTTAAAGAAAGCATAATAATCACAATGCGATAATGTGATTTGTGATATTGCATTGCAATTGCAAAATCAACATTTTCTCAGTTTAAAGGCTCGCCGCCCTAAAATTTTATTCCTCGACTTACAATGTAGAGCATTAATGAGCAATAAAGCTAGGGATAAGGAAACATTTGTGGGCATTCAGTAAGGGTCAATAGCATTTATGTTTGAAAGACGGTTCAACGTGATACGATATCTTTTCACTTGCATTCAAATAAAAACTCCTTTCTTTTCACCTTTTCAAAGTTATCTGCATTATTCATTCTTAGGTTCATTCTTATCTCTATATATCTGATAGTTTTAGTTTTGCTCCATTTCAGGAAAAATCCACAGAAAGAGTCATTGGGAGTAATGGCAAAGAGGGGAAAGGTAGTTGCGTCTGAGAAATCAGAAATGACTCCTTTATTCTCTTATACTACATGTAGTAGAGATGGAGGAA
>APFE030836501.1:0-11007 GCA_000404065.3 Pinus taeda
TCCACAATGGGCGTCCTGGTGCATTGAATCTTCCTCCCTTCTCCATTTATAAAAGTCTGTCCTCATGCATTAGACAAGGGAGTTCTGGAGTAATGCTAGTTGTGATTATGCTTGTCTGGAGAGATAGTAAGAGTCTTGAAGCATAGGGCGGTTATGCTGCCGGAATCCTGAGAGAGAGAAGGTCTATTGCAAGGCATACATAGCTGCTCGCCCAGCCAAAGAATAGATCTGTTACACAGTAATTTGTCACCATTGGTCACCGTCCCTGTTACCCTTGTTTTTGTACATTGGAGGATACACTCCGGGACCTGTGAGCAGTGACATAGCCTAAAAACACTTGCATTATGTTCCCCTGAGTATGTACTTCATGTTCCCTGAAGACACCTTCTACAAATTATCCCTGAAAAGTGCCCTTTTTCCATTGGCGTAGGTACATAGTGTCTTATCCGCGCCAATCACTGAGATCCTCAAAAAGGGGCACGCCCATTGGCACTCTGTCCTAGAACAATGCTCGCGCCAACTAAGTTTGGTAATGATTTTTGGCAAACGCGCACCCATATGTTTTTCCCTTTCAGATCATGAAGTCTTTTGAGGGAAAAAATCCATCTGATAGAGGTCGAGAGTCATCATCTATCCTTGACATCTATCCTCAGTAGCTTTTCGGAGATAATGTCGATCCACAATGGGCGTCCTGGTGCATTGAATCTTCCTCCCTTCCCCATTTATAAAAGTCTATCCTCATGCATTAGACAAGCTAGTGCTAGGGTTCTGGAGTAATGATAGTTGTGATTATGCTTGTCTGGAGTGATAGTAAGAGTCTTGAAGCATAGGGAGGTTATGCTGCCAGAATCCTGAGAGAGAGAAGGCCTATTGCAAGGCATACATAGCTGCTCGCCCAGCCAGAGAATAGGTTCAACGTCAGAACCTTGGTTGTATATTTCTCTACCTATTATTCATTAATAAACGACTGCTATTATGGTTCCAATCTCATTGCCTATTATGATGTTTGATTTATTTCCTTTCTGACTGAAATATAGTTGTACTTTGGTGGATTTTATGCTTGTAGTTGTCTCTGTCTTTGCATGTGCAGGTGTCTGTTCGCAAGGATCACTAGGATTGTGACCTGCTGAAGCAAGGGAGCCGAAGGGTTAACTCTACTTCAACATTTGCGTTGGATTCCAGGTTGGTCTTCGTAATCCACCTTTTAGTATACAACTAGGAACTTGCATAGCAGCGTGAATTGATTATTGCTAGACCCATTTTGGGCTAGTGGGATCGCCTCTGTCCGCGGAGGGGATTTACCTGTTCAACACCTTTCTTGCACAAGTTGTCCCAAGTTAAAGTCTTGTTTCTCATTAGAAGCCAGAGGAAGGTTCTGATATTCGGCCATAGAAGGATGTCCCAAACATTGCTGCACATGGCACGGCCTCTGCCTGGTTTTCCTTTTCTATTATGTTCCTGGCTTCTTTTAATGAGAAATCGCCATTACCTTTGAGACCCCATCTTATCTTATCATCCTCTTAAGTTTTCTGAATCTTTCTTTTTAGGATTCGCTACCTAAATTGTTGAGAAATTTCGTTGTTCTCCTCTGTATTCCCAGGATTTAAATTTATCCATTCCCTCAAATTAGCATCCCCGCTGTTTTGATTCCAATACTGATTGACTCTGTATCTTCCCTAATTTTGACTTGTTTTCTTGATGGTTGATAGTTGTGGTGTGTCCAGTTTAGGGAACTATTGCCATGCATCTTCCCAGAACATGGCCAGCCTACCATTGCGAATTTCCCAAAAGTTGTGCTCATGTACTAGGTTCCTGTTATTCTTGGCATGATTCCATATGGACGACCCTTCCGGGATTTCCTGTAGTCTAATGAGGTACTAAGTATCACAGTCTGGAGTATACTTTTCCTTCCAATGCCTTGCCCACGGTAAAGTGGGATTTTTAATCCATTTCCACCAAATCTTATCTCCATAGGTACGGTTGACCACCCATGGATCGACTAAGTTCAACCCCCCCATAGATTTTAGCTGGCATAGTTTATTCCATGCCAACAAAGCCCACTTCTTTTTATCCCCATTTCTACTCCATAGAAAGGATCGCTGAATATTTCTCATTTGTTGCAGAATGCATTTGGGGGCGGGAAGCAAAGATAGTAAGTATTGCGGAATGGCCTGCAGAACAAATTTAGTTAGGATGAGTCTACCCGCTAGGTCGAGAGCTCTGTTCGTCCAATGCGAGCATATTTCTTCATGTTGGCTAGAACTTTCTCCCAGTGAATTTTCTGCCAGGGTTTTAGAGTCAGAGGAGCCCCAAGATATTTCGAAGGCAGGGAGACAATACTGAATCCAAGAAGCTGGGACAGGTGAGTTTGAACTGCCGGGTGAGTGTTGAAAAAGAAAATAGTAGATTTAGAAAAAATGATTTCCATGCCAGAAGCTTGGCTGAAGAGATCAAGGATAGCCCTGTAGGCCACAGCCTCCTTCACCGTGGGTGTACCATGTAACATGGTATCGTCCACAAACTATTGATGAGTTGTAGCTGGTAGCGATCTTATAGGCTGCAGACCTTTTATGGATCCTTCCGATTTCTTCTTGGCAATGGTTCGGCTGAGGCCTTCCATTAGGATTACAAAGAGGAAGTAGGATAGGGGATCCCCTTGTCTTATTCCCCGCGAAGGTATGAAGGGAACAGAAGGAGCACCATTGACAAGGATGGAATATCTGGGAGATTTGATGAGAGCAAGTATCCATTTGATCCATGTCCTGCAGAAGCCAAAAGCTCCTAGAACAGCTTCAAGGTATCTCCAGCTTACTTTGTCATAGGCTTTTGAAAGATCCAATTGCATGAGCATACCTGCTTCTTTTCTTGAATGAAGCGAGTGAATCATCTCCTGTGCTAACAGGATGTTATCAAGAATTTGTCTACCCTCAACGTAGCCCGATTGCTCTTCTGAGATTACACCAGGGATTATCGACTTCAATCTATTTGCTATGACTTTTGAAATAATTTTGTAGATAACATTACATAAGGCAATGGGTCTGAATTTATCAGGTGTCTTTGCTTCTTCAACCTTAGGTATGAGTGCTAGAAAGGTGGAGTTGATGGATTTTAGAATGGTTCCTGAACGTCGAGAATCCTCTACTACCTCCCATACTTCCTACTTGATGATGCTCCAACAGGCCTTGTAGAAATTGATGGTGAAGCCATCTGGACCTGGAGCTTTATCATTGGGCATGCTCCTAATCACTTCCTCCACCAACTCCATAGAGATTTCCTTGCATAGGGCCCAATTCTGATCTGAAGTGATAGACTTAGGAATGGATGTTGTTAATTCCTTGATGGCTTCCCCTCTATTTATGGGCGGTTCCTGAGCAATTGAGTTGAAGTGGTCCGAGAGCAGAGCAGATATGTCATTGTGATTCTTTAGTATCTCCCCTGCACTATTTTTCAATTCGAGAATTCTATTAGCACTTCTATGGTCTAGAGCCGACTTGTGAAAGAATTTAGTGTTCTGCTCCCCCTCTCTTAACCATTGAATTCTAGATTTCTGTTTCGAAAGAGTCTCTTCTTGAATGCACCGTTTGTGCCATTGCTGAGAAAGAATTTTTTCCTATTCCATCGCTTCTATACTGTGATTGCCTGGTGCACCATTTGTGTGGATCTGTTCCAGTTTGTTCTCTAGAATGGCTTTCTCTTGGAATATGTTTCCAAAAACTGTTTTGTTCCAATCTTTTATCTTTTCTTTAGTTGCTTTCAACTTCTTTTGTAGATTGAACATTTTGGAACCTCTCACCTCCAAAGGTTCAAACCACCATTTATTTACCATGTCGAGGAAATTAGGGTGGTCTAACCAGAATTTTTCAGACCTGAATGGTTTGTTCCTTGGGGTGCCCTGAACTTCTACAATAAGCGAAATTGGCCAATGATCCGATCCTCCACTGGGAAGGATATCTGATTCCCCTATTATGCCATCCATTATAATGCTTTCTGCGATTAAGAATCTATCCAAGCGAGAAGCTATTAACCTTTCACCCCCCCTTCTGTTGTTCTAGGTAAATAGGCCACTTTTGGGGTGGATATCTACCAGTTTAACAGTTTCAATGAAATCTGTGAAGGCTTCCGCATCCCTATTAAGTTTCCTAAGACCCCCTTTTTTTTCTAGAAGGGTGGTTATCATATTGAAATCGCCCCCCAATATACACTTAGAGCTAGGATGTCTATTAATAAGCCTGGTTAATGCATCTAAAAAAATTATTTTTTCTTCTAATTTCTGAGGACTATAAATATTGATACAGAGGAAAGATCCAGAGTTACCTATGGGTTGGAACTCCACCGCCATGAAGTGTTTGTTCGCCTCAGCTGATAACATCTGGATTTCCTTTGTGTCCCACATGGTTGCAAGGCCTCCTTCTCTTCCTTGACTCGCATTCTCTAGAACTTCCATATTTCTCCCAAGATTCCTGCAAAGATTGTTGATACTGGAGCTGCTGCATTTAGTTTCTTGTAAAAACATAATTTCTGGTTTATATTTCTGGATTTTCCGCTTTAAGATTCTGTGTTTTTCCTGGCTGTTAAGCCCTCTGGCATTCCACGAGATAATCTTCATGTTTAACTGATTTTTATTAGAAGGACTAGAAGGCGCTTAGCGCCTTCATCTTCCCTGAGTTTATCATGATCATGCCTAGTTCCTGTAGAACTTCACCACTTGTTCTTCGACCTCTTCTTTTCTTTTGTTTTGAGCTGGATGATTTCCATAAAAGACTTTTTGAGTGTAAGCTGTTGCCTTTCACTACACCTAGCTTCCTATTCTTCTTTTCAAGTTCTGCCTTTTGCCTTGCTATGAACAGGTCGTTTACCTTCCTAATTTATTCCTCCGGTGCATTCTCTATTCCTCGAGACCTCCAGTTCTCAGCAATTGCTGGTAGGTTCATTCCCTCCCTGGCTAGCGCCTCTTCCCATTCTTGATATTCACTGCCGCCATCACTGGTGAGCATGTCAGTTTCTTCTTCGGTCTCCTCTGTTCTCTCCTGCATTTGTACCTCATTCTTGAGGTCCCCTTCATGCGTTCCTTCCCTGGTTGGTTTTTCTTTTTCCTCATGCTCTGCCTCTAATGTTAGGGTTTTGTGCTTATCCTCCGAGTCAATTTCAGGATCTAAGATCACAAAAGGGTTGTTGTGGTTATTCCTCTCTGTATTCCCTTTGAAACTCTTTCTTCTGTTAGCTCTCTGTCTGGATTTGGGTTTGATGAAGGCTTTTGTGTCTTTGTGGGCTTGTGCTGCTTCGGTCTCTATTTCCTTCCTAATCATTGGGTAGTCTCTCATCAGATGCCCATTTTCATGACATTTGCGGCACCGAAAGGGATGCTCATAATCTATATCCTGAAAGTAGTCCTTGTCCCTATATTCCAACCAAAGCCCCTCATGTAGCGCCCTAGAGACATCCATTTCAACACATATTTTGGCGTAAGAAGTATATCTTTTTTGTAGAGTTGCTTCAGAGGCCTTGATGAATGTTCCCAGCTTATCACCGATTTGTTTCAGTGCGTTCAGACCCCAATAGTCTATTGGGAGAGAGAATAAACGAATCTATACTGGGACTTGAGTGAAAGACTCCTTCCTCGGGGCGAAATTTGGTTTCCATGGTCTCATGTATAGACTGCTGAAGCCAAAAAGTATGCCCCCCCCCCTCAAATACTCTATCCTTATCTTCTAGGTTGGAGAAGACAACAGTGAAAAATCCCTTGGCTCCCAGGTGAAGCTTGAAATCCCCTCGTGGTTTCCAATGTTGTTTGATCCAATGTTAAAGAGTCCTTTTACATGGCCATATGCCCATAAACTTGCAGATAATGGCCTGTTCTACCATATGCTCTCTGTATGCCTGAATCCCTGGGTCAATTATAAATACCCTTAGGTTATTGGTCTTTTTTGGTTTGCAGACCCCATTGGATGAAGCGTATTTATTGGGGTTTGAGATGGGCTCCCCCTCCTTTTCCGGCTTCCTTGCCTGTTGTCTGTCTGCTCCCTTTCTTCATCATTTTGTCGCTTCTCGTTTCCTGATGAATTAATTATTAATGCAGAGGATGTTCGCACACCTCTCAAATCCTTCCCTTGCAATCGCATAAATGTTTTTGATTGCCTTCCTATCAAGGTTGAGGCAGCTGTCCTTTCTCCCCAAACGGTCTCTACGAATTCTCTCGTGGCATGAACCAAGTTGATGGTTCCCATGTTTGGCTCTCCCTCGCCATGATGACCACCTCCGCAACTGTCCAGTCGTCCAGCTCCTGTTATAATAACCCCAGCCGTTACCCGAAGATTCATTTTTACGGTACCGGACAAAGAAACTGTTGCCGGTCAGGCCCGGTCGGTTCCGTTTAGGTCTTGCTGCGCCAGCTGTGCACATCGCGTCTTCAGGTTCGGGCAGTCCACCTCCTCCCAACAGCTGTCCCATCCCCTGTCCTGACTGTCCACTCCACAATTTGCCAGGTAGTCTGCCAGCCCGTTTTCCTGACGTCTTACTACATGGAAAACTAGACCTTTCATACCAGCCATGAGTTCTGCAATATTTTCCGTGACTTTGGCTAGCTGCCAATGTTTTGTGGCTTTGTTTGCCTTAGTGCCTCACTGAATTTTTTGAGCTGTAGAAATGACCAGAGATGAATCCCCTTCCAGAATTATGTTACAGAGGCGCAGGGATTTAACAATTCTCAGACCATGCTCTAGAGCTGCGAACTCCATTTCATTATTTGTGCTTTCCCCGAGCGCTCTGTAATATATGTGGAGAATTTCTCCATGCTGATTGCATAGAGCACCTCCAATTCCTGCCATGCCGGGGTTGCCTCTCGAGGCCCCGTCAAAATTCAACTTCAAACCTCCTTCCGGTGGACGCTGTCATTTATCAATCTGTGAGGATGGTTGCTTTCTATGTCTCGGAACAATAATGTTGCTGGTGACTTCCAGACGAAAGCTTTTCAAAATACGTAAGTCTTGTGCTGTCGGCTTCTTGTTACCTTCCTCTCTGCATTTTGTTTGGATTAACTGTTGAATGTTGGTTATTATATTGCCTTTAGAGAAACATATGTTCCTGTGTTCATCTTGGAAAATTTTGTGGTTACGTTCCTTCCAATAGACCATAGTAAAAACCCTGGTACAGATTTCCATATGTTATTGAATCTTTGTATGTTGGAGAAGTCTTTTTTCCAATTCAGTATAGTACTATGAATGGAATCTCTATTACGACCAGAGCTGCTAAGAATCCCTTCCATCCATCTCCATAACTGATTTGCCCATTCACAGGTATTGAAAAGGTGGTTCAGGGATTCCTCCTCAACGAAGCACATAGGGCATCTTGAGGGTCCCTTGAAACATTTCTTGCACAAGTTGTCCCAAGTTAAAGTCTTGTTTCTCATTAGAAGCCAGAGGAAGGTTCTGATTTTCGGCCATAGAAGGCTGTCGCAAACATTGCTGCACCATGGCACGACCTCTTCCTGTTTTTCCTTTTCTATTATGTTCCTGGCTTCCTTTAATGCAAAATCGCCATTACCTTTGAGACCCCATCTTAGCTTATCATCCTCTTTAGTTTTCCGAATCTTTCTTTTTAGGATTCGCTCACTAAATTGCTGAGAAATTTCGTTGTTCTCCTCTGTATTCCCAGGATTTAAATTTATCCATTCCCTCCAATTAGCATCCCCGCTGTTTTGATTCCAATACTGATTGACTCTGTATCTTCCCTAATTTTGACTTGTTTGCTTGATGGTTGATAGCTCTGGTGTGTCCAGTTTAGGGAACTGCTGCCATGCATCTTCCCAGAACATGGCCAGCCTGCCATTGCGAATTTCCCAAAAGCTGTGCTCCTGTACTAGGTTCATGTTATTCTTGGCATGATTCCATATGGACAACCCTTCCGCGATTTCCTGTAGTCTAATGAGGTCCTGAGTATCACAGTCTGGAGTATACTTTTCCTTCCAATGCCTTGCCCACAGTAAAGTTGGATTTTTAATCCATTTCCACCATATCTTAGCTCCATAGGTACGGTTGACCACCCATGGATCGACTAAGTTCAACCCCCCCATAGATTTTGGCTGGGATAGTTTATTCCATGCCAACAAAGCCCACTTCTTCTTATCCCCATTTCCACTCCATAGAAAGGATCACTGAATATTTCTCATTTGTTGCAGAATGCCTTTGGGGGTAGGAAGCAAAGATAATAAGTATTGCGGAATGGCCTACAGAACAG
Source organism: Pinus taeda (assembly GCA_000404065.3). Taxonomy (NCBI): domain Eukaryota; kingdom Viridiplantae; phylum Streptophyta; class Pinopsida; order Pinales; family Pinaceae; genus Pinus; species Pinus taeda. The sequence goes on from APFE030836501.1 coordinate 8,233, forward strand.
CTTTGGTTAGGATGAGTCTACCTGCTAGGTTGAGAGCTCTGTTCATCCAATGTGAGCATTTTTCTTCATGTTGGCTAGAACTTTCTCCCACTGAATTTTCTGCCAGGGTTTTAGAGTCAGAGGAGCCCCAAGATATTTCGAAGGAAGGGAGCCAATCCTGAATCCAAGAAGCTGGGACAGGTGAGTTTGAACTGCCGGGTGAGTGTTGAAAAAGAAAATAGTAGATTTAGAAAAATTGATTTCCATGCTAGAAGCTTGGTTGAAGAGATCAAGGATAGCCCTGTAGGCCACAGCCTCCTTCACCGTGGGTGTACCATGTAACATGGTATCGTCCACAAACTATTGATGAGTGGTAGCTGGTAGCGATCTTATAGGCTGCAGACCTTTTATGGATCCTTCCGCTTTCTTCTTGGCAATGGTTCGGCTGAGGCGTTCCATTAGGATTACAAAGAGGAAGGGGGATAGGGGATCCCCTTGTCTTATTCCCCGCGAAGGTGTGAAGGGAATAGAAGGAGCACCATTGACAAGGATGGAATATCTGGGAGATTTGATGAGAGCAAGTATCCATTTGATCCATGTCCTGCAGAAGCCAAAAGCTCCTAGAACAGCTTCAAGGTATCTCCAGCTTACTTTGTCATACGATTTTGAAAGATCCAATTGCATGAGCATACCTGCTTCTTTTCTTGAATGAAGCGAGTGAATCATCTCCTGTGCTAACAGGATGTTATCAAGAATTTGTCTACCCTCAATGTAGCCCGATTGCTCTTCTGAGATTATACTAGGGAGTATCGACTTCAGTCTATTTGCTATGACTTTTGAAATAATTTTGTAGATAACATTACATAAGGCAATGGGTCTGAATTGATCAGGTGTCTTTGCTTCTTCAACCTTAGGTATGAGTGCTAGAAAGGTGGAGTTAATGGATTTTAGAGTTCTTGAACGTCTAGAATCCTCTACTACCTCCCATACTTCCTGCAAGATGATGCTCCAACAGGCCTTGTAGAAATTGATGGTGAAGCCATCTGGACCTGGAGCTTTATCATTGAGAATGCTCCTAATCGCTTCCTCCACCAACTCCATAGATATTTCCCTGCATAGGGCCCAATTCTGATCTGAAGTGATAGACTTAGGAATGGCTGCTGTTATTACTATATTAATAATTTCAATTAATGTGTTTAGTATATTAATAATTTTAATTCATGTTATTAATATATTGTTTGTTTGTTTTAAGTTTTATGTTTTATTGTTTTGTAACACTATTATACTAATCATCATCATTATCTAATTGATGTTATTACTATCTTAGGAATTTTAATTCATGTTATTACTATATCTATAATTTTAGTTCATGTTATTACTATATTAATAATTTCAATTCGTGTTATTACTATCCTGTTTGTTTGTTTCATGTTTTTTGTTTTACCATTTTATAACACTATTTTGTAACACTTTTATACTAATGATTATCATTATTTAATTCATGTTATTACTATATTAATAATTTTAATTCATTTTATTACTATACTATTTGTTTGTTTTATGTTTTGCTATTTTGTAGCACTATTATAATAATGATTATCATATTTACTTCATGTTATTACTTTACTAATAATTTTAATTCATGTTATTACTATATTAATAATTTTAATTCATGTTATTACTATATTGTTTGTTTGTTTTATGTTTTATGTTTTACTATTATGTTACACTATTTCGTAACTTTATTATACTAATCATTATCATTATTTAATTCATGTTATTACTATATTGTTTGTTTGTTTTATGTTTTATATTTTAGTATTTTGTAACACTATTTTGTAACACTATTATCTTGATCATTATCATTATTTAATTCATCTTATTACTATATTAATAATTTTAACTCATGTTACTATTATATTGTTTGTTTGTTTTATGTTTTACTGTTATGTTACACTATTTTGTAACACTATTATATTGATCATTATCCTTATTAAATTTTTGTTATTACTATATTAATAATTTTAATTCATGTTATTTCTATATTGTTTGTTTGTTTTATGTTTTATATTTTAGTATTTTGTAGCACAATTTTGTAACACTATTATACAAAACATTATCATTATTTAATTCATGTTATTACTGTATTAATAATTTTAATTCATGTTATTACTATATCAATAATTTTAACTCATGTTGTTACTGTAATGTTTGTTTGTTTTATGTTTTATGTTCTACGAATTTGTAACACTATTATACTAATCATTATCGTTATTTAATTCATGTTATTACTATGTTAATAATTTAATTCATGTTATAACTATATTGTTTGTTTGTTTTATGTTTTATGTTTTACGATTTTGTAACACTATTTTGTAACGCTATTATACTAATCATTATCGTTATTTAATTCATATTACTACTATATTGTTTGTTTTATGTTTTATGTTTTATTGTTATGTTACACTATTTTGTAACACTATCACACTAATATTTATCATTATTTAATTCATGTTATTACCATATTATTTTTTTGTTTTATGTTTTATGTTTAAATATTTTGTAACACTACTATAGTAATCATTATCATTATTTAACTCATGTTATTACTATATTAATAATTTTGATTCTTTTTATTACTGTATTGTTTGTTTGTTTTATGTTTTATGTGTTACTATTTTGTAAATCTATTTTGTACCACTATTACACTAATCGTTATCATTATTTAATTCATGTTATTACTATATTAATAATTTTAATTCATGTTATTACTGTATTGTTTGTTTGTTTTATGTT
>APFE030836505.1:15318-51487 GCA_000404065.3 Pinus taeda
CCCCCTGAGTACATGTTGAAATCTCTGATTGAGCTCCTCCTTTGTACGTGCTAAGATTCACTAAACCTCCCATGCTCTCCCTGAGCACATGTAGAGTTTGCAAAAATATTTCCGAAAGAATAACATGACTCTATATCTAAACTATTTGAGTATGACCTTCTTATCACCAATGACTCATACATACATGCATCTTCGAACCAAGTGGGGATATACCAAATTTGACTCATCCACCCAACCAAGTGGGGATATACCAATTGCTTATACATGATTGAAAAATAGAAATTATTACATTATCCTTCCCATGCATAGTGGGGTTACAATTTAGGTTTCTTCATTATCTTTACATCAAATGATATACATGCCATTTATAACAAGGACAACCGATCTAAACAAGACCATGATAGTCATCAACAACTATCATACACCATATATGATCAAGATCTTCTAAGATAATGCCAATAATGCATTATTCGAAGCATATGCTCCCCATGAACCTGTTCCATATATTCACTATCATATCTAATCATGCATATATCAGCAATAAGTATCAAGGCATCGTCATCAATCAGATATACATCAAGTTAACTTGTGAGGATAAAAAACACTTCTAAACAACATCTTATGAGAACCAACACATTTCCACACATCATCAATAGATTGTAACCATCATCAAAGAGAGTAGATAATTGACTACACCATATGAGACTCCTTTTCCTGAGTCTATCCCACTACTTTTCCTTAAACTAACATATACGTGACTGTGCAGCTTCAAACTCGTGTATATACAACTTGTCTTCATGAAACTTGCGTATGAGATTTAGAACACTGAGGTTTCACACTTTCAGCTCCCCTTGAGTCTGTTATGTCTATACACTGTGCTGTGCCACATTTTTCTGACTTTACTTCCTTCTTCTTCCATATCTTCGACTGTGATGATGTTTTCTCCTTTTGGTATGGTGCCCGAAATCTTCTCCTGCATTCCTTTGTTATATGTCCAAGCTTGTTACATGCATAACATCTTACATGTTTCATATTCCTTCTATACCAATCAATGGCTTTGTGACCAAACATATTGCAAGAAAAACAATATCCCTTAAAGTACCTGGAAGCTAATGATCTTTCTATGTGATGGTCTTGAACCATTCTCATTTTGCATCTCGCAGTAACATGTCCAAGATTATGACATATAAAACACTCAACATTATTCATCTGAGAAAATAACCGACTATCACTTCCATAGTTTGGAGTAAAAGATTTTCTTTGAAGGATTTCTTTCCTTCTTTGTTGATGGGGTTGACCTCTTATCTCCTTGTTGAGCATTTTAGGTTTTGCATTAGAGTTCCTTGCCTCACCCTGTGCGCTAGATTCACCTTCAATAGATTCATAAAAACCAAGAACAGTTTTGATAGCAGGAGACCTTTGACTACTAAGAATATCATCCAAAATCTTAGTACTATCTTGAAATCGTAACAGTGTATCTTTTTCTTCTAATTTACTTTTTGAGATATTTACCTTAACCTGATGTTGTTCTTCCTTTTCTAGATGTTGCTTCTTCAAGATTTCTTTAGCATTTCTTCCTTCTTCCACTTGTTGCCTTAATTTGAGAATATCATTTTCTTGTTCTTTATCTGCTTGAGGTATTTCTTCATTCTGCTTATTTTTTAATGATATCACTTCATCCTATAGAATTTGACGTACTTTGAAGGAAAACTCCAACTGAGATTTTAATCTAGTAACTTCTTCTTTTAGGGCACACTGCCTTTTGTTAAATAGATCTTATTGATCTATGATTTTATCGTATGCTTCATTTGCTTGTTCATCTTCAATCTGAGGGGATTTGTAATCTGAATACTTGCTTCCACCTAACAGCCAATTGTCTCTCCTATTGTTGTTGTTCCTTTGAGTTGTCTTATTCTTCTTAGGTGCTTTCTTCTTTAGCTTCTTTCCCATTGTTCTACAGATCTCCTTCAAGCGATAAAGCTTCTACCAAAGGACTTGCTCTGATACCAATTATTGGAAATAATACTGAGAGGGGGGGGGGGGGTGAATTAGTATTAGCAAGTCAATAATTTTTCCATTTCCATAATCAGATTTATATGCACTACTTCCGTTAAGGGAACTTGCATGTACACGCAACTGTGTTTACGACAACAAGTGTATATCTAGCAAACTTATGATTCAGTTAATTCATCATACATTGATCTTTAATTAGTGCATTAGAACTTCATTAACCATATAAATAGTGAACAAGTGTAGTAAAAACAAAATAGACCATCAATCATAAAAAAACACACATGAATACCAAGATTTAAGGTGGAAACCCAATGTGGGACGAAAACCATCTGCTACTATCTTGTTTTAATATAAGAAAAACCTGTTTACAATATTATACTAGCACAGACTCATACTAGTACGCAGGCACCACCTGCAAAAGGCTACAACCTTCTCTCATTCTCCAACTTCTACTAGAAGGGAGCTACAACCCCCTAGCTCTTGTACTAGCCGATCTGTTTACTAGTATGTAGGTGCCAGCCTATTGAAGGTTCCAACCTTCACTCGTTTTCTAGCTACTACTAGAAGGCAGCTACAACCCCATGGCTCTTGTACTGGCTGATATGTTTACCAGTATGTAGGTGTCGGCCTATAGAAGGCTACGACCTTCTCTCTTCCTCGAGGGACCATGTTCCATAAATTTTCAGACTAGACCCATCAACAACATTGAAGCTCAAAATCAATCTCCACTACAATACAACCATTGCATTAACCAATCATTGAATACTCTATCATCAATCCCTAAATCACCCAACAACTAAATCACTGAAGCCCTGTCATCAAAACACAGTCACCAAAACATAGAGTAGAACCCAGAACTCTGTAACAACCACTAGAACCAACTGTAAATTCAGATATCATATTTCATAATGTATATGCTACTCTGATGAGCTGAAACAGTGCGTATACGCGCTTTTACCAAAGAGAACCCACGTACATATATGCAAATACTAACTTAAAAACTTCACAGCTATTTCAGAATTTAGTCATACCCAAATCATAACATTTGCAGAATAAAAGATGTGTCAGTATTCAGATCTAGTCTATCCATGATCAAACCACATAATGATAATACATTCCAAGTCTTAAGATCCCGATCCATCACCCATCATCATCCACATAGGTGCATCCTTAGTTCAGATCAAGTAAAGCATCACAAACCCATAACCTACATATTGGATCTCACACTTCATCAGATTTTCAATACTTGCACACTTGGCCTAATGATCTTCTCCTCCTTTTATAGTTTTAGGCTTTTCTTAATACCATGGACCAAAACCAATTCGAACCAATACCTTTGACCAAATACCTAGGGTAAATACCTCGGACCAGATACCTTAGACCAATACCATGGATCAAAATACCATGGACCAAATACCTTGGACCAAAACTTACTTTTCCAAGATATATGCGCTTTTCCTTCTGTGAAAGTGCGTGTGTATGTTATACGCTCCTTTTGGTCTGTTAACCCATGTGTATACGCTCCTTTATCAAGGTGAACCTATGTATGCCTCTCTTTGTTCATTCTTTGTATTCTGATCATTAATTGTTTGCTATTGACCTGCAGCACTATGATTTGTCATCTGAGTGAGTATCAAGGAAAACACCTGTATCATAATGCCAATAATCTCCCCCTTTGGACTTGATGGAAATAACAACACCAAGTCACTCTCCCCCTTTGAAATCAAGGGAAAATGGTGGACTAAGATATTCTCTCCCTTTGACATACATTATGTTGTTCATGACCCCCCTGAGAACATGCTAAAATCTCTGATTGAGCTCCCCCTTTGTATATTCTAAGCTGCACTAAAACATCCATGCTCCCTGTGAGCACATGTAGAGTCTGCAAAAATATTTCCAAAAGAATAACATGAATCTATATCTCAACTATTTAAGTATGACCTTCCTATCACCAATGACTCATACATACATCCATCTCCCAACCAAGTGGGGATATACCAATTTTTTATACATCATCCTTCTCATGCATAGTGGGGTTACAATTTAGGTCTTTTCATGAGCTTTACATCAAATGATATACATGCCATTTATAACAAGGACAATCGATCTAAACAAGACCATGATAGTCATCAGCAACTATCATACACCATATATGATCAAGATCTTCTAAGATAATGCCAATAATGCATTATTCGAAGCATATGCTCCCCCTGAACATGTTCCATATGTTCACTGTCAGATCTGATCATGCATATATTAGCAACAAGTATCAAGGAATCATCATCAATCAAATATACATCAAGTTAGCTTGTGAGGATCAAAAACACTTCTAAACAACATGTTATGAGTACCAACACATTTCCACACATCACCAAAAGATTGTAACCATCATCAAAGAGAGCAGACAATTGATTGAACCATATCAGACCCCTTTTCCTGAGACTGTCCCACTACTTTCCCTTAAACTAACATATACACGACTATGAAGCTTCGAACTCATGTATATACGCAACTTGTCTTCATGAAACTTGCGTATGAGATTTAGAACACTGAGGTTTCACACTTTCAGCTCCCCCTGAGTCTGTTATGTCTGTACACTGTGCCATGCCACATTTTTCTGATTGTGCTTCCTTCTTCTTCCATATCTTCGATTGTGATGATTTTTTGTTTTTTTGGTATGGTGCCTGAAATCTTCTCCTGCATTCCTTTGCTATATGTCCAAGCTTGTTACATGCATAACATCTTACATGTTTCATATTCCTTCGATAGCAGTCAATGGCTTTGTGACCAAACATATTGCAAGAAAAACAATATCCCTTAAAGTACCTAGAAGCTGATGATCTTTCTATGTGATGGTCTTGAACCATTCTCCTTACGCATCTCGCTACAACATGTCCAAGATTATGACATATAAAACATTCAACATTATTCATCTGAGAAAATAACCAACTATCACTTCCATAGTTTGGAGTAAAATATTTTCTTTGAAGGATTTCTTTCCTTCGTTTTTGATGGGGTTGACCTCTTATCTCCTTGTTGAGAATTTAAGGTTTTGCATTAGAGTTCCTTGCCTCACCCTGTGAGCTAGATTCACCTTCAACAGATTCATAAAAACCAAGACCAGTTTTGATAGTAGGAGACCTTTGACTACTAAGAATATCATCAGAAATCTTAATATTGTCTTGAAATCGTAACAATTTATCTCTTTCTTCTAATTTACTTTTTAAGATATTTGCCTCAACCTGATGTTGTTCTTCCTTTTCCAGATGTTGCTTCTTCAAGATTTCTTCATCCTTTCTTCCTTCTTCCACTTGCTACCTTAATTTGAGAATCTCATTTTCTTGTTCTTTATTAGCTTGAGGTAGTTCTTCATTCTGCTTATTTTTTAATGATATCACTTCATCCTGCAGCATTTGACATACTTTGAAGGCACACTCCAGCTGAGCTTTTAATTTGGTAACTTCTTCTTTGATGGCACACTCCCTTTTGTTAAATAGATCTTGTTGATCTATGATTTTATTTGATGCTTCATTTGCTTATTCATCTTCAATTTGAGGTATTCATAATTTGAATACTCGCTTCCATCTAATGGCCAATTTTCTCTCCTATTGTCGTTGTTTCTTTGAGCTGTCTTCTTTTTCTGAGGTGCTTCCTTCTTTAGCTTCTTTCCCATTGTTATAGGGATCTCCTTCAAGTGATCAAGCTTCTACCAAAGGACCTACTTTGATGCCAATTGTTGGAAATAATACTGAGGGGGGGCTGGCGGGGGTGATTCAGTATTAGCAAGTCAATAATTTTTCCATTTCCATAATCAGATTTATATACGCTACTTCAGTTAAGGGAACTCACGTGTACACACAACTGTGTTTAAGGCAACAAGCGTATATCCAACAAACTTATGATTCAGTTAATTCATCATATGGTGATCTTTAATAAGTGCATCAGAACTTCATTAACCATATAAACAGTAACCAGGTGTAGTAAAAATAGAACAGACCATCAATCATAAGAAACACACAAGAATACCAAGATTTAAGGTGGAAACCCAATGCAGGACAAAAACCACCTACTGTTGTCTTCTTTTAATATAAGAAAAACCTGTTTACAATATTGTACCGGTGCAAACTCATACCAGTACATAGGCACCCACCTGCAGAAGGCTACAACCTTCTCTTCTTCTCTAGCTTCTTCTGGAACAGAGCTACAATCCCCTAGCTCTTGTACTGGCCGATCTGTTTACTATTACGTAGGCACCGAACAACTAAATGCTCCAACCTTCACTTGTTTTCCAGCTACTATTGGAAGGGAGCTCCAACCCCCTGGCTCTTGTACTAGCTGATATGTTTACCAGTACATAGCACTGACCTACAGAAGGCTACGACCTTCTCTCTTCCTCTAGGGACCACGTTTCATAAATTTTCAGACTGGAACGATCAACAACAATGAAGCTCAAAATCAATCACCACTGCAATACAACCATTGCATTAACCAATCATTGAATACTCTATCATCAATCCCTCAATCACCCAACAACTAAATCACTAAAGCCCTGTCATCAAGATATAGTCACCAAAACACAGAGTAGAACCTAGAACTCTACAACAATCACTAGAACCAACTGTAAATTCAGATATCATATTTCATAATGTATACGCTACTCTAATGATCTGAAAAAGTATGTATACACACTTTTACAAAAGTGAACCCATGTACATATCTGCAAATACTAACTTAAAAACTTCACAGCTATTTCAAAATTCAGTCATACCCAAATTGTAACATTTGTAGAATAAAACATGCATCAGTATTCAAATCTAGTCTATCCATGATCTGACCACATAATGATAATACATTCCAAGTCTTAAGATCTCGATCCATCATCCATCACCAACCACATAGGTGCATCCTTAATTCAGATCAAGCAAAGCATCACAAACACATAATCTACATACTGGATCTCACACTTCATCAGATATCCAATACTTGTACACTTGGCCTAATGATCTTCTCCTCCTTTTATAGTTTTAGGCCTTTCTCAATACCATGGACCAAAACCACTTAGGATCAATACCTTGGACCAAATACCTAGGGTCAATACCTCGAACCAGACACCTTGGACCAATACCATGGATCAAAATACCTCGGACCAAAACTTAGTTTTCCAAGATATACATGCTTTTCCTTCTGTGAAAGTGTGTGTGTATGTTATATGCTCCTTTTGGTCTGTTAACCCACGTGTATATGCTCCTTTGTCAAGGTGAACTTGCGTAAACCTCTCTTTATTCATTCTTCGTAGTTTGATCATTAATTCTTTTCTATTGACCTGCTACACTATGATCTGCCATCTGAGTGAGTTGCCATCAAGGACAAAACCTGTATGATAATGCTAACATTTGCTTTTTCTATGCTTGAGTCTTTTTCCCATACAACTACTTTACGATCAATGAAGGCTAATCTATCTCCTTGATCTTCTAAGTTTAAAATAGAAAGTATATTTTGTGCAAACCTGGAACAAACAGAACGTTGTTGAGGTGGATGTTGCTTCCATCTTTGAGCATTATGGATGATGATCCAATGCCTTTCACTGGATATATTTTTTTTTCTCCAAGCTCCATAGAGTATGCATATTTTACTTTTGAAAAGGTCTTCATTTGGTGGGAATGACCAGTCATGTGCCTTGATGCACCACTATCAATCACCTAGATGTCTTCATCTTGGAATGTCCCAAAGAGACTGGAGAAGGGTCCCTCATCCCTTTTTTTGAGTGATACCTTCTTTGAAGAGAATATGGGACTCCATACTTATTCGATACCTTTCTTGATATGGATTGCAATCCTTTTGATGACCTTCTTCACTATAGAGGAGATATTCGTGATGCCCTTAGAGATCCAAAGCTCTAATTCCATGTTGATAATTTAATAGGGAAACGTATATGTTAATTATCTTAACTTGATAACCGCTTGTGTTTCCTTTTTACTTATTATCTTTGATGTTTCTTATTCCAGTGTGCAGTACATCAAAAAACTACCAAAATAGTAAGAACGATGACACAATAAATAGGTTACAAGCCAAGGCCAAAACACCTCCTCTTGAGGGGAAAACCCATAAAATCTCTTCTTATCTTTCAGATATTTCAATTGACGAATACCATGACCTAGACTTAGACAAATACCCTCCAAGATCAAGTCTTCCTCACCTTCCTACTAAAATATCTTCGACCTCCCAGTAGATTCGAATTTTTTCTCCACAACAATTGCTGCAAATGTTGTTGCTTCTATAGGAGACTTCGATCTCCCTCTAACTACCTTCCCCTTGAACTCGCTTTCCTTGACTAGAGTCCTAGGTCTAGTAAGATTTCCTAAGAGACCTTCACTTTCCTTCCTTCTCTTTTACTTCCAAAATCGAACCTCAGACTAGCCCAGTGTAGAAACCCTAACTTTGCACTTCTAGACGATTAGAGAGAGACCCAAACACTTCGACTTCTTCATCCTTCTACTCTTCACACTTCCTTATTTGAATTTCTTATTTTTCCTTCTTTGCATAAGAGATGAGTGAATGAATGATCCAAATTGAGGATGAGTTCCTCTTATATATTAGCTCCTTCAATGGTGGATGTGACTCTTCATGTAGGCCAACTTGACAGTTCATTATGCCGACTTGATCTTGGAGGTATTTTGACACTTTCAAGACAAAATAATTTTTCTTTTACAATTTAAAATGTTCCCATAGGGTCTTCCATATATGACAATGACTCTTATACTTAGTACAAACCTTAGAAGCACTCAATGGAACTTGGCCTATCAAATAAAAGAACTTGAGCATGAAACCCATGCTCCAATAATTATTATTTCTTTTTCATTTTATATATACAATAATACATTTCATACTAATGAAGGCCGAACATAGTTACACATTTTTCAATACTTTGTCCATTCAAATTTCTTTCCTTTCCTGTGCAATGATGTAATAGGATAGGAAATTCGTGTGAAGTTCCTAATGAACCTCCTATAGTAACTTTCTAACCCCATGACTGATTTGACCTCATCCAAATTCCTAGGAGCTTCCCATTCCATGATAGCTCTAATATTTTCCAGATCCATTTTTATGCCTTGGAAACAACATGCCCCAAGTAATGTACCTATGTTTGAAAGAAACTTCATTTGATAAGCTTGGTAGGCAATTGATGCTCTCTTAGAAATCTCAATATTGTTGCTAAGTGTTCGACATTCTCTTCCTCATTCTTAGAATATATCAATATATCATCAATGAATACAATCACAAACATTTCCAGATAATAAAATAACACACTATCCATAAAACACATGAAAGTAGCTAGAGAATTATTCAAACCAAAAGGAACCAAAACAAACTCATAATTCTCATACTTGGTCCAGAAAGCAATCTTATAAATGTCCTTTTCTCTAATCCATACCTAATGATATCTTGATCTCAAATCAATATTAAATAACATAGTTGCTCCATTCAACTGATTAAATAATTCATTGATCCTCAACAAGGGTACTCGTTCTTAATCGGCACCTTGTTCAACTTCTTATAATCAATACACAATCTGAGAGTACAATCCTTCTTCTTCAAAAATAACACTAGTGTACCCAATGACAATAAACTTGGCCTAATGTATTCCTAACTGAAACTTAAATTCCACTAGCTCTAGAGTGGTCATCTTGTAAGGTGCCTTTGATGCTAGTGTTGCTTTTGGTACCAACTCAATAGAAAATTCCACTTCCATGTGAGGTAGAAACTCAGAAATATCCACTAGGAACACATCCTGAAACTGCTACAAAACTGGATACCTCTTGAAGACTTCCACATCCTTAGCATCCTTACCTTTATCACTAGAAATATGCACTTCAAAAAATACACACCTGTTCCTGCAATTGTGCTTTGCTTGCATAGTTGTAGCCATTCTAACTGATGTAGGCTTCTTCTTACCTTGTAAGATTATTTGTTCTCCATTGTCATCCAAGCACTCAATAGCCTTGTTATAGAAATCCACCTTAGTCCTGTGAAGGTACAACCAATCCATTCCCAACAGCATATTGTATGATCCCAATGGAAGTACATTCAAATGTGATGGTGTAGGCTTGCCATTACTCTCAAATGCACAAGCTCTTACCCAATGATGAACTCTTTTCTTAGTACTTGTAGCCAACTGCACTAACCAAGACTCTACATGCACTTCTTTTCTAAAACCACACTTATCCACCAGTTCAGGGTTAACATAACTATAATTATATCTAGGGTCAATAAAAGTAGAAAAAAACTTGATCACAAAGCTTATTGTCCATCTCGATAATAGATGTCTCGTAATTTGCATGCCTATTATTCAGTGTTGCATAGATCCGAGGAATCCTTTGTCTGACATCCCCAACTATCTATGCCTCCTAGGCACTGTATATTTGTGGTCTACCACTATGATAAGATGGAAAATCCTTCTTAAGATGACCCTTGCCATATATCGAACATTGTAATTGTATCCTACCATCACTTATGTTTTACTACTCTCCAGGCTGAGACCCATGTATCTTCTCAACTACATTAAACTTCTTGTAAGGAAGAACATTCTCTTTCTCACTTGCATCCTAAGGTCTTATTTTCTTCGATGGCCATTTACCTTTTGTCTTATCATTCCCTTTCCAACCTTTCTTAGACTTGGTCTTACCTTTCTTATGCTTCAACTTCTCAATAACTTCTTCCAGTGATTGAGGCTTGTTGTACTCAATATGATCCTTAAATGCTAATGGTAATCCACTGACAAATATCTAAAATTTTTACTTCTCATCCTTAAGATCAGACATACCTAAACAACTCCAAGAACTTGTCATGTACTCCTCATCTGTCATCAATCATATCTCCATCTCATAAAAATCCTTGGATTTACTGTCATAATACCTCTCTAACAAGTACTTCTTCCTGAAAAGTCTTGAATTCATGCCAAATCAACTCCTTTGTCCTGATGTCTATAACATGCTTCACATATTCCCACAAAATGTCTACTTTCCCTTTGAGACTAAAAATAGCTATCATGGCCTTCATGTTGTTTGTGTAATCATGTAGCTCAAATAACTTCTTCATCCCAAGAAACCATGCCTTTTCATCTTCTGACTTCTTCAACTCTCCATCAAATGTAGGTGGCTTGGATTTCTTGAACTCATCCATAAAATATCCCCTGTCATTCCTCCTATAAGGATGATAGTGATGATGACCATGATACTTGCTTGAACCAAAACTAGAGTAGAACCCATGTACACTCCCTCTCCTATCAGGTGTATCTAAGAGCCTTCCATCTCCAACCGTGTCATATCTATCTGACCTATGCCCACCATGAGACTTGATACCATATTCCCCATTAGTCCTATCCTCCTTTCCATAACTGATATGTGGTTGTCCATGTATTTGCACATCTGACAAGCTCTGAAGGATGACTACATTGACCTCTACTTGTTTCTCCTGTGCCCTAGAAAGTCTTTATTATGATTGAATAATCTTGTCATTATCTGATTTGCAACTTCTGATCTCTACTTTCAAACTTCTCATAGTGTAAGCTATGTCTGAAGAGTACTCATCTGTTGGTTTCTCATATGATCTATAAGGGGAGTCTCGTGAACTGTAATCCAAAATTTTGGTAGTCATATTTGATCTTTTTCTTTCTATGAACACACCATGTCATATAAACCAAATATAAACATAACAAAAATATCTCAGTGAAGTTCAGGGGAGGCTATCTTGTTTGCAAAATCAATCCAGATTAGCACAATACATATATAATCATAATCACATCAATATACCGACACATTTCAATCATCACACTAGTTACCATACATGAAAATACCAATTGCATGCCATGACCTTGTGCACGATAACCATAACCATGAAAATGCATGCATAACAACCACATAGACAACTGACATGTATGCATGACAAACACATTTCACCCATGTAGTCCAAGTATTGAACCATGCTCTAATACTAATCTCTAACCACCCCTCCCATGTTTATCCACTTTCATCGACTTGCCAAGGTAAACATAATCTAAGGAGTACTATTACATGACTCAACCTCCTAAGTACAATTAAGGAAGTGGAATAAAAAACTGAAACTTTAATGACCATCCTTGGGAGTTCCAAGACCCAAAGGAGCTAAACAACCACTCCATGTGCCCAAACCTTTAACTAACTTTCCTTTTCAATGATTTGGTCTCCTAGTCGCTTGCATAACAAGGCAAGCTAGTGGTTGTAACCCTCCAGCCACATGGATAACCCTGCCTCCTAGCAACTGTAGTCCATATTTCCTAGTTCTAAGCATGTTACCCCAAAATCTAAGCCATTTTTCAAGGCTAGTATCTAGATGTCTTCCTAGAACTTGATAAAACTTTCTAGAATGATGAATGACACAAGGAAAAAGTCATTAATGCAAAACTTAGTCAAGAACTTGACCTAACCAAGTCTAACCATGACATTCATTTCGTCAAACACATTGTGAACATGTAATCTATAGGTCATAAATGCATATATGAACTTAGGGGTCTCATAATTATCTGAAGATCATCATGAAGGTCTAATTCCCTTTCACAATAGATGCAATAACATATATTAGGTAAAGTATTCAATAATAATTCATTTACTAATCAAAACATGTTAAGAGCCATAACTAGATTCTGTCATGAAACCATGGTTATAAATAGCATATAACCATAATAATAAAAATGATAGAACAACCATCAAATCCACATAATAACAAGCATAAATACTCATGAAATACAAGAGGAAAAGAGATCTTATTAACATATGAAAAATCCAACCAAGTTAGGAACTTCCACTTACCACCCGACCATAGATTGGGATGAACCAATTCTTTCTTTCAGCTAATCACCCTCATGCCATATTCCAAGCATGAATGTGGGACTCACAAGAAAGAAACCAAGGCTTCTTAAGGATTTACCCCAATCCCACCAAAACTAGTTAAGGGACTCCTAGGCCCCAAACAAGAACCTACACAACTGGGCTTTACCGTAATTCCACCATTACCGGTCAAGGGATTCCTAGGCCCAAACAAAAAAACATACGCTACCAGGTTTTACTTCCAACCCACCAAAACTAGTCAAGGGATCACTAGGCCCTAAACAAGCTTGGATGCCTCCAGATTTCTTAACCAATACCTTGAGGAATTTTCCCATCTCCACCCTCAGGATTTACTACAATCTGGCCAAAATCGGTCAAGGGATTGCTAGGCCCTTGGGAATTTTCTTGAGACCACCTAACTTGGTTCCAAAACCATCCAAAAATCCAAAGTTCAACCAAATGAAAGAACCGCATCACACCATGGCTATTCGAAAATGGAAAGGCAAGGCTGAAATAATTGTCACACCTATAAAAACCCAATTCAATGATATCAAGAGAACTAAATACATACATGCATGTACCATGCATGCCAAAAATAGCAAGGAAATCATACATGCAACTCGATACCTACAAGTAATCTCATCGTAACTACTTGATCCAACTCTTCCTTGCTTGATCCTTGTTTTCCTTTACCTTTTTTCCCTCCTTTGTCTTCCTCTCTTCAATGCTAGAGTGATCCAAGAATTCTTTAAGTGTGTAAGAGTATGAGAGAGAAAATAGAGAGAGAGCCCCAAGTTAAAACTGAAAAAGGGTTGTGAACTAGTCGGCCTCTATTTTATTCATTTTCCTCTATTTTTTCTTCAATTTCCTCCACACATGCAACCTGCGACTTTTCACCTTCCTTTTCTTCTATTTTTCATTATTTTCACAAATAAAATGCCAGTTAATGCCTCTTTTCCTTTTCAAAGTCATTGCCAATGCCTTTGCCAATTTACTTAGTCATACTAAACCAAATGAACACCCACTAGGATTTTTTTCCAAATCATTAAACTTGGAATACATGTCCCATGACCTTGGCCTTATTTTGTCTTTATTAACTTTATTACATGAAATTTTAATCCAGGTTTGTTATAAGAACAATGTTGGGCTACTTAATTGTTGTTCAATAAATCCTTTACTTGTCAATTTGGTTCATAAAATTATGAGTTGTAGACAGAATATGTGTAGGCAATGAAATGAAGCTAAGTTATCCTACTTGCTTGTAAAGCAAATAAACCATTCTATGATATTTAAATGGTGAAGAACTACTTCAATAAATAAATCTCAAATAGTCTCACTAATTCACAAAAATGATGCTAAGTGCAACCAATATTTAATACATTTTTCATATCATGTCATAAATTACTTAACTCATCAATCAATCTTATCTTATCTTCAATGCTCGTTAGTGAGTATTTAAGCTATATGGAATGTAGGAAACTAATATGTTGATGAATTGTTGGTGTGCAGAGTGTAGACCTAGGTGTGGAATGAATTTCCCAACAAAACCCATTAGACATTGGTCCTTTCGACGACACTTGCCAGTAGGTGAAGTCTCACCCAAGGCACCAATGGGGGACTACAGGAGCCTAGGTAGTTATGTAGTGATGAAGGAGATTCAAAATCGTACACTATCATTACCATATTTAACATATCATTACTTCTTATCACTCAAAAAAAGAAAATGAGGTATACCCTTATTCTACACATTAAACTTATCCTTCATGCATGCAAAATAACAATAATGCAGAAATAGACAAGATATCACATAGTGCACAAGGACATAAAATTAAGTTGAAATACATTCTTTCATTAATGTAGTGAATTTTCCATTACAATAATTTACATCGCGACTCACTAGCCTATATTAGTTCTAATTCCAATGCAAGGCTAACCAAAACATAAGCCTCAAAACATACATGCATATCAAAGCTAAGACATCCATTTTACTTCACAACTTTGACATATTTATAGATTTATTTTTAAGCGCAAGCCAACCAAAAACCCTTTAGTAGTAAAATATTACTACAAGCAGTAAACATTACAAAATAAGCCTAATGGCTTTCCCCATAAACTATCCAACAAGTATGGTAAAAAGAATAATGTTGGCCTATTTAATTGTTCTTCAATAAAGCCTTTACTTGTCAATTTGGTTCATAAAATTATGAGTTGTAGATAGAATATGTGTACGAAACAAAATGAAGTCTAAGTTATCCTATTTACATGTAAATCAAAGAAACCATTCTATGATATAATTAAATGTTGAAGAACTACTTCAAGAAATAAATCTGAGATAGTCTCACTCATTCACAAAAATGATGCTAAGTGCAGTCAATATTTAGTGGATTTCATATCATGTCATAAATTACTTAAATCAAAGATCATGTAGTAGATCATATTTGAAAATATATAACAATGGAAAATATGCCCAAGAAATATCAACATTGATCCAAAAATATAAAATAGAAATGCTTCTCTTTATTAATCAAAACCCTTGAGGTCGGGTAACACCATATAACTACTCCTTAAGGAAGGAGTTCACTCCACAAGCCATATGCTTGTCAATACAATAATCCTTGACATTCCTCAATGGAGAATCTATGGCCTCTATATAGGCTTCATACACACAATACCATAGGTTTATCAATACCATAGATCCAATACTATGGGCTTATCACATTATTTTGTAACTACTTGTGGTCCCTTTCATTATGTGGGTTAACCCCTTTATTTATTAACTATGGTCCATTTATTTATTATTATTACATCGCATTATTACCTTGGGTACCTCCCTCTATACCCCATATTATCCCCCTAGGTATACTACATTCCACCCCCTTAAGCATGTTTCATCCCTGAAACATGAGAAGAACACAAATAATAAGATCTACTCAAAAGAGTAATCCACTGCTACTATGCACATGCATCTAACCATCCAAGAGAAACGTGATTACTCGATCTAGTTGATGCCTTGCTCGCTTGAGAAGGAAGTTGGTTCTGGCAGTTCCTCTGTGTTGATATGTTATGGGTGGATCATCACACCTCTCTATGTGTCGTCCAGGGGTTGTTGTCCTTGTTGCTCAATCGTTGCCACCTTGTTGGTTGTTGTGTTGCTGAGTGGTGCAGGTGGTGATATGTTGAAGTTTTAAATGGTGGTGTATCTTTCTTCAATTCCGCACCTGATGGAGCTCTAGTGGTATTGGGTACCTGTTGTGGCACTTGCGGTTGTTGCTTGTATTCCATTATTACTTCCACCATGGACTCCTCATTTGATGTGTGAGTACCTATAGTATTTTATGCTTGGGCTTCCTTGGACTCTACCTGTTCACTGATGGAAATATCCCATAGTGTAATTTTCTTCTTTTTATACAACAACTTTAGGAATTTCTTTTATGCATTAATATTGATACTACCAACAAATTCCATCCAAGGGTATCCCAAAACAATATCCATATCAACCATATCTAACACATAAAAATTAGAATGCATGACATACTTATCTAGAGAAATCTTCAAATCTTTATAAATTTTCACCTCCTCGTCATCAACCTATGTGTGCTCCATTTGTTTCGTTGGAACTTGTAATCTTGTAGCCAAATGAGCATTAATAAAGTTATGCTTGCAACTAGGATTGATAGACACAATGATATTCTCTTTTTGAATACATCCATGAATTTGTAATAAGGAGATATCAGTAGAAAATAACCCTTTATGTTTCTTATTATCCTTCGTTCTAGTATGAAATCGTTTTTCCAAAAGGATTCTTTCAAGTTCTTCACTATGAAGTTGTCTCACCGAATTATCAAGTGAGAACCACCATTTACCAACCTCATCTTTCATATCAAGCCCTAGGGTGGATGTCCAAACAAAATGATATTGAGACTTTTTATATTGTATAAATTCTTCAATAGTAGGGCCATCATATTTTCCTGTAATAATCATCTTGTTAGAACCCCTAAAATAGAGAAAGGCTTTTGAAGAAAATCACTTACTTTGTGCGGCAAATTTAAAATGGCCACAACTCGGTGTGGCTTAGAATCTTTATTATAGCCTATTTTCAGAATTGAAATGGTCATTATGCATCTTCCCATGTGATTTAAATCCTGATCTGGGCACTCTGGAAACTCAGATCCACGTGGCAATTGTTCCATTGTCATTAAATAAATAAATAAATAAATCAGTGATATTTGCCTCGCTTGGACCCCGTTTTGACCGATTTATTTTTTGAATTTGGGATATTTTTCAAGAGGATCTCATATATTCAATTAGTTTCCCAAAATTCCCCATAGAAGCTTCCAAATTTTACTAGAGATACGCCGTCCATGAATTTCTGTCGAAAAATTTTCTGCAAAAACTGCTGATTTTTAATCAGCGATATCGCCCTCATACAGACTCCGATTCGAATAATTTTTTTTTTTTTTTAATTGGGTAATTTCTTGAAAGGAATTCAAATATACTATTTTTTTTTTGCAAATTTTTTGCCAAAAGTTTCATATATGATCTGCAAACTCCCCGCCAAAAAAAATGAAAAAAAAAAAAAATATATTATTCCTGCTTTGCCAAAGAAAGTGCTTTGATACCACTTGTAGTGAATCAGACCTAAAAATATATAAAAATGGAAAATATGCCCAAGAAATATCAATGTAAATCCAAAAATATAAAATAGAAATGCTTATTTTTATTAATTAAAACCCTTGAGGTAAGGTAACACCATACAACTACTCCTTAAGGAAGGAGTTCACTCCACAAGCCATATGCTTGTCAATACAATAATCCTTCACATTCATCAATGGAGAGTCTCTGGCCTCTATATAGGCTTCATACACACAATACCATGGGTAATTACCATGGGTCTCTCAATACCATACATCCAATCCTATGGGCTTATCACATTATTTCCTAACTACTTGTGGTCCCTTGCATTATGCGGGTTAACCCCTTTCTTTATTAACTATGGACCATTTATTTATTGTTATTACATCATATTATTACCTTGGGTACCTCCCTCTGTACCCCATATTATCCCCCTAGGTATACTACAGATCAATCTTGTCTTATCTTCAATGATAGTTAGTGAATATTTAAGCTACATGGCATGTAGGAAACTAATATGTAGGTGAATTGTTGACGTGCAAAGTATAGACCTAGATTTGGAATGAATTTCCCAATAAAACCCATTAGACATCGGTCCTTTTAGCAACACTTGTGAGTAGGTGAAGTCTCACCCAAGGCATCTAGGGGGACTGCAGGAACCTAGACAGTTCTATAACGATGAAGGAGATGGAGACCTTACACTATCATTACCATATTTAACATACCATTACTTCTTATCATCCAAGAAAAGAAAATGAGGTATACCCTTATTCTAGAAAATAAAATTATCCTTCATACATGTAAAATAACAGTAATGCAAAAATAGACAAGCCATCACATAGTACGAAAATACATAAAATTATGTTGAAATGGATTCTTTCATTAATATTATGAATTTTCCATTACAATTATTTCTATCACAATTATTTCCATCACAACTCACTAGCCTATATTACTTCTCATTCCAATGAAATTCTATCCAAAACATAAGCCTCAAAACATACATGCATAACAAAAGCTTAATACACCCCTTTAACTTCACAACTTTTATCTATTTATAAATTTACATTTGGGTGCAAGCTAACCAAAAACCATTTAGTAGTAAAATATTACTATGGGCAGTAAACATTACTATGGGAAAAGCATAAAAAAATTAAGCCTAATGGATTTCCCTATTCTTTGTATTCTTGTGCATTGATCCTTAGCTAACCTTCCTGTGCAGTACCTCTCTATCGGCGCTTCTCTGCATTATTCCCAAAACTTGTACCCCAAAACACTGCTCCAATAACCAACACTCACTTGTGGCTCGTCCTCGAGCCACTCAATCTTTCTTTTGTTCTACTGAGGGCATTGTTTCCTTCATTGTCGTGACAAAATTTTGGAATGTTTTATTTAAAGTTTCAATCTTTCCATTTACTTCCTTATCTTACACCAAAATATAGTTTTATTATATCCACTGTGATTAGGGTATTCAACTTTAATTCCCCTACCTACGCTACTTGTTTGACTGTTTGGTGCACCATGCAAATCTTATATGTCACCTATGACGCTTCATCATACAAATTTTCAATATTCTGGGCTAGGGTCTACTAGTTAACTTTCATTTGATTGATTTGTCTGGTCAGTTGCACACTTTATAACATTGCAACCCTATGCTCATTTAGTGGCAATGTGTTCAAATTGTCTTATAGCATCCATGCCTTCTCTTGAACCATTTGGATATTTTGTGACACTTACTTTAACTCTTCACTCTCCAACAACATTGTCCACATTTGCATCCCTTCTTCATAATTTTTCCTACATTCCATGTCCAATCCTGTCGTCTGCTTGATAGTCAATGTAGTTATATGTTCCTTTTCCTTACACTCTTTCTCCTTAGGTAGAGTGCTTGTCTTGGTCTGTGACTCCAACTCTATAACCTAGAATTGAGGCCTTAAATAGCCTCACCAATATTCATCAGATTCCCCTTTGTTGGTGTGTCCACCTCTATTGGGGTATCTCAGAGTTTGTTGTAGAAATTCTCAACTACTTTCTTCAATTTCTCTTCTCCTTGTACTATCTACTCTTTCTCTACTACCAAATGCTTATTTTCTACCTGCATCACATCATGTGATGTTGACAATTGTGCTAAATATACTGATGTTTTGGATGTACGGAATTGTATCTCTTGTGTAACACTTAAATACAATTGTTTCATCATTTCCAATGGTAATTATGAAAGTACTATCTCAACATGGTTGGATCCTTCTGCATGTTGTTGCAATTATGTCATTTGAAACTCCATGCCTTTAGAGATATCTATAGTGTGTGCTGCTCCCTTGATAAGGAATATGGTCGGGACTACATTGTTCTTAGCTTTGTCACCCTTACTATGCTCTATTCTTTTACTTTCTCTATCGCTATTGGCTATACTATCAACAATCTACTAGATTCCAATAGTTGGCACAGTTGCTCCAATTTTTCTTGTGTCTTGATCTATAGTTTTTATTATGTCATGCAGATCTCTCAAGCACCTCTTCTATTTTTTCTATTACTAGGTCCCCAATTTTCTCCAAGTAATCATCAGACAATGACTATACTTGGGGGACCCCCAAGTTTGTTTCTTCTATCCTTAGTCTTGCCTAGGAAGTTCCTTGTTTTATTGTTTGATGCTACTTCATATTATCCCTGACCTGCATGGTATCTTCTACTTAAGAACCTCATATTCCATTCCCCTATTATGTCTTCTGCACAGATTCATGCAAATATTGTTCTTTGCTACTTTCTATATTTTCAACTTCCTTTGTCTCCTCCATGGGACCTTCTATTATGCATCCCAGTCATTGATGGTGTCCCTAACTTAATATTTCGTTAGTATGTAGTGGTGTTGAAACCATTTCTTTGATGGATCCCTCCTTAATTGTATATACAAGAAATGTGGGGTCACCTTAAAGCACACAATCCCCATGTATGCTTCCATTGTTTGCGGTGTTATGCATGATATACTCTCAATTTTTTGTCTGACCACCTCCTTATATATATAAAATGTCACGTTATTCTCTAATTACCTCTACTTATTCACAATATTCCCTAATGAATCATATTGGGGTGCCAAAAATGGTTTGTGCACCACTTCAGAAAAATGTGTCTCCTCTAATTCCCTCCATCATATTAGGGTGATCACTATTAGGAGCCATGCATAATGGAACTCCACATTTTTATCATGTGCCTCTTAATAATCTATTAAAAGCTAGTTCAATAATAATGTTTCCCAGTTCATCTGGACCCCTAATGTGCACTTTTCCACTACCACTATCACTCTTGTTATTACTTGATCTTTACAACTTTTTATCGGTAGTTTAGAGGCCATGGCCCATGACATAAACCTAACTGCATCCTCATCAATGTTGGGTATATCAAAACCATGCACACCCTTGTATATGCCATATTTTTCCTTTACTTCCTTTACAAAATATTTTTCCTGACTCTTGTTCGTGAAAAATGACTCTAGGTATTCTCTTGTTGTAGGCAATCCTATAATTTTGGAAATAACATTGGTACCTATTGACACTAGTTATTCCAACAAGAGTAAACCTCCATGGACACAACTCAAAATGTATTTAACACAAATATTTATCTTCATGCTATAGTCAAAATGTGGAATTTTGAGTAAATTTAAAATACATGATTGTTTTGATCTACAGCCCCACTCCTGTGACTCCACTATAATGACTGGATCATCTAGACTTGTGGCAATCTAGAGATACTTCTCTAGTGAAAGTTATAGGAATTTCTTGGTGTCTGTGATATCATGGTCCAAGTACTTTAAATTCTCCATTACGTCAATCATACTTCCCTGTGTAACAAATGTTGGTGAGATGAATAATGTTACCATATGATACTTTGGATCTTTCTTAAGGCGGATTTGTGGTGCACTAGGCTTTCTTGGTGGCACATACACTATTGGGAATTGCTCCAATATTAACCCAGAGAATCCTATTGTGAGTGTTTGTCTTGGTGCTTCAGGCTACATATGGGGTTATTAGGATCCCTATGGTGTCTCAGTATTGGCCTTATTTCTATGTGCAAAGGCTTCTCCCTTGGTGGCTATCATTTTTGTTGATGGCTTGTAGTTGAATTTCTTTATAGGTTCCACTCTCACTATTCTTGGTATGTTCTTAAAATTCCCTAGACACATTGAATTCATATGAATAACGTTGAGAAAATCATAACTCTATATCATACTACATGGTTCTCTAGGTGCCATAACTCCAAATATCTCAGACGTGATCCAATATCTCGTTGCAATTACATCTCCAGGCGGATATTACATTGGTGCGTGGACTTGGGTAGATGGATGTCTTTTCAGCAGTTGTTCTTGTTAGATCCTCCAATTTGTAATGATTTTGTTATTAAAGTGAATCCATATTTTTATTAATTAAGTGGCTTTTTAGCCTCTTTGTGGCCATGTTGTCCATCCTACATGGTTAACACTGACATTTTCTAGCCTTTTTTCCTTTTTCCTTTCCTAGTTTTTCCATAGTGTAAGTTATTGACAACTATCTACGCTTTTGGAAGACCTGTGCAATTATATGATGTTATCCCCTATTTTCTTTTCTACGTGATCCATCTTTTTAATAAAAAATAAATTATATATATATTTCATATATTGCATGAAAGGTTAGTTTCTCCTATAGAGTTTCATCTAGCTTCTATTAACAAAACCTTTTATAGGTTCCAAAATCCTTCTTTTGTCACATGTTTGATTATATATGGTCCTAGCCAATGCATTTTAACCCTTCCTAGATGCTTCAAAAACTTATTATCATACAACAAAAACAAACTTCTTGGCTGAAGATTCTTTCTTATATTCCTAACATGCCAAGCTTTCTCACATGCCTTTTGGACATTTTGATGAAATATTGCTACTGTGTGATTTTACTCTAGTTGTAATAGCTCTGACAATCTATTTTATATTGTGTTAGAACTAGTTAAGTGCTAATGCATCAACATGTAGACTTGTCACTAAGAACTCCATGGGAATCATTGCTTCTTGTCCATATACTAATATGAAAGGTGGTTGCTTTGTCGATTTCATACATGTGTTCCTATACACCCATAGAACTATTGGAATCCGTAGGTCCTGGTCATCTCGGTTTACATTGTATATTTTTGTCAGAGTATTTTGCAAAATCTTGTTGAAGGCTTCAATAGTTCCATTTTCCTAAGGATAATAAGGTGTGGTTTTCTAGTGGTATATTTGAAACTCTTCTGTCAAGACATCAATTGTCTTATTCAAAAATTGGGTCCCTTGATCACTCATAAGTATTTTAGGACATCTAAACCTTGTAACTACATTCTTAAATAGGAATTGCATTGAAATTTTTGATAGGTTTTGCCTTTTCCCATATGGTAAGGTAATCTGTTGCAGTTATTATATATCTAGCACCCAATATTTTTGCTAGTGGGTTAACAGGTCCAATGAAATATACTTCCCATTTTTCAAATGCTTGTAATTTTACTTGTGGAAATAAGGGTGTTTCATTCCTCTTGGACAATTTTCCTACTCATTGACATAAATCACAACTCTGAAAGACTTCCTTGGCATCCTTATAGAGAGTGGACCACCAGAGTCCTACCTGCAAGATATTCTATGTGGTAGCTTTTCTCGCATAGTGGCCTCTTGCAACTCCATCTTATTTCGATAGTATCAAGGGAATTTAATGTTCTATAACACAACATCGAAAGATTCCATTTGTGCCTAACTTGTGTAGGAATCCTACTATAAGTTGATAATTTTTTTGCCTCAATCACTAACTATTTCTTCTACGTGGTTGTGTAGTCTGCTAGGGCTACTCCTATGCTAAGGAACTGGACAATGTCTTGAAGTAATCATTAGCCATATCTACTGAAAACAAATGTACATCTAGAATATCATCATCAATATTCCCTACATCTTCTTCTATTAGTATGCACGAAAAATGATTTGGTCCTACATTAAGCCTTCCTAGTTTTACAAACACCTCAAAATCATATTATTGAAAAAACAACAATCATCTACATATATTTCCCCACAACACTGGCTTGTTGACTAGGTATATTAGTGTAGAATGATCAATATACATTTTGAAGTGTGACACAAGAAGGTATTGTTTTAAATTCTTTAGTGCATACACCCTCACCAAGCCTTCTCGTTCTATAGTGGTATAATTATGTTCAACAATTGATAACATCATGTTATCAAATGCAATGGGTTGGCCTATATCCCTTCTCTTAGATAAGCTAAAACTACACCCAAAGATATGGATGATGCACCCACATGAACATGAAACTCCTTCCGCTAGTGAGGAAAAACCAAAGTTGGTGAAGTAAACAACTCTTCCTTCAAGGTATATAAAGTTTGTTGGCACTCTTCATCCCATTGAAATTTAATTTATTTCTTCAATAACCATTCTAAGGGATATATAATCCATACATATCCCCTTATGAACTTCTTGTAGTACTTTGTATTACCTAGAGAGCATGCAATTTTCAAATTGAGGTAGGTGGAGGTAAGCTTGTTATGATAACAATTTTTATAGGATCGAGCAATAGACCTTGCTTGCACACTACATGGCCCAAAAAATTACCAAATGGAAAATAAAATCACTTCTTCAATTTTAATGAGATTTGTACTTGTCTACATCTATCAAGCATCAAGCGCAAAACTCCAATACACTTCTTTAAAAGAATAAATATTGTCCAGTCACATAAATATACCTATAGGAACTTATGAATGAAATATTTTAAGGCTCATGTTACCACAACTCTGGAGAATAATGCAAGTGCGTTCTTCAGACCAAAAGGCATGACAATATATTGGAATGATCCTCATTCTATCATAAAGGTGGTTTTATGTCTATCTTCTAGTGCAATCTTGATATGATGATAACTTGAGAATCCATCAGTAAATGAGTAAGCCTCTTGTCCTCATACATTCTCCAATACTTCATCTACAAATGTGGTGGGGAAAGGGTCATGCACACAAGCATCAATCAAGTTTCTTAGATCATGATTTCCCCTGTATTCTTGTCCTCCACTATCATTAGGCTTATCCATTCTAATTCTTCCACTAGTTCATTGATCCCAACTTCCAACATTCAATACATCTCTTTCTTCATGTTCTTCTTGTATATTGGTTTCAACCTATAGTATCTTTGTTTGACTGGCTTGTACCTAGTTTCAGTGGAATTTTCATCTCACCTAGTTCCCCACCAACCCCCTTCATCTCTAAAAATGTAGTTGGAAATAGGTCCTATTATGCATTTAGTAAATCAACAATATGGCCTACTATATCCTCATCCCAATAGTAATTGCAAGCTTAGGATTCTCTTCAATTTCAATGTTCACTTTGTGCATTTTGATAGGTTTTGCATTGTCTACGGATTCAAGCTCTAGACCTACTATTGCACACACCCCTTCTATTTCTAGTACTTGTAATTTCATTGGGTCATCCTCCTCTTCACATTATTATGTGGTGTTATAACATTCCATGAATTATTTAATAGTCTAAGAATGTTTATGCGCAAAACACAAGGGTAATGACCTTTGCAGGGTATGGCTTTCTAGTGAAAAAATATTCTCTTTTACAATTCATAAAGCTATATTAATTGGTAGATATTCCAATTCAAAAATAAAGGTTACCTTGAAATATTGAGTCATTTCTCCCTAATCGATTGTTCCTTTGCGCACTTCTAGTTTTGTATACTAACTTCTAGGGATAATATCAGATGTGTGTATAAGTAGATGCACTTGTTAGCACTCAGAATGAACCTCAAGGCTGAGAAGAGGCAATTCTGAGGTAACCACAGACCAAGCATTCAATCTAGCATCTAGCCCTACCAGACCAGAGAGGGCTCTCTCTTTGCCACCAATATGTCGTTGCAATAAATGAATTTTAGGCTAGCTATGGAGTGCGGGGATTTGTTTGAAATTATTTGGGTCGAAAGCAACAAGAAAAAGGACCATTTAGGCTATGGAGTCGATGCCAGTTTCTACTGGTAAACTACGGGAAAAGTAAGTGCAATGTTCAGCGAGATCAAAGATTGCGAATGTAAGAAGAATTGGGGAGAAAGGCCGCTGCCCTGTAGCCATCAAACAGGGGATGGATCTGCAGCAACAACTTTAGATGAAAGAGAAGCACAGGGTTACTCAACAAAGCATCTATTAGGGGATGGATTCGGAAAAGATAACCACACATTTAACAACATAATCATTATGAAAGGAGCATCATAGCATTAATGGATTCCAGACATTTCACTTAGAGAATGTTGTAACACAAAATAGCAGAAAAGATATAATGTGTAAATGAATTTATGAGAAAAACATACTGGACATTTAAGCACCGTGATGGATCCTAGGCCTAAAGGGAAAAAACTGCTTTATTAAAATGATATTCAATAAAGCTTTACACAGTCCAAATGCCTCTTCCTGTTGCAAAAATCAAACCTCTATCATTTTTTAAAAATAATCCTATATATACTAAATTACAAATCTATTTCCTTAACATAGGAAATAGGAAATAATAAAATAAAATTAATAATAAAATCCTATCATAAAACAATATTATAAACTAATTTGCAACTAAAATCCCAAACTCTCTCGAGAACCATGAGAAGTAGTTTTTAAAAACCCAAATTATGTGAAGGTTTGCCAATGTCGATTAATATTATTATATCCGCTCCTTCAGGTGTGGAACCATATTCCACAAAATCTTCCTTTTGACCGCCACCTTGCACCTACTTGCATGAATTTTGGAGTTAGTCGATCAACCTACTGTTCTTGTTCCTCTAGAAAATGGAACTGAAGATCTTCCTGCTGATTTTGTAACCATTTGACAAATTGTTTCTGTTGTTCATAGCACTCTTTTTGTCTAATACATTCAGCAGTAGTTCGGTACCTTTTGTGATTGTTTGGGTCGTGTCCACAGCAAAAAAGTAGCCCTCATGAACATTACTACATACATATTTTGACGAAGTGTTTTGAGAAATTATCATGTCCTGAACTTCATAAACATAAATAAATTCTAGTCTTTGACCCAAATATGGATTACATCTCAGCTGACCATGTAAGTGGTTGACAACATCTGCAATTTCAAAGTCACCATTCGTTTTCTTTTTCTTTCCATAAAGCAAGAAAAGATCATATATTGCTTCTCTTTGAGAAGCATTTAGATGAGAAATCCACCTGTCTGCCATCAAAATGTAGCATTTTTTACTCAAAATGAACTTTGGAAGAATTTAGAGATATCAAACTACCTTTTATGGGTGATATAATTTCAGTGAATACCACTGAAGAGTCGAGCCCCTTTTTTTTAAATCTGCATTAAAATGTGGCCAATATATCGACTCAAAGTGATCATAGTCTACTTCACTTGTTCTCATAATTTTCATAAATGCACGGGACTTCCTATTTTTAAACCTCATTGGACCATCAAAGAAATGATCTTGCACAGTCCCATCCAACATCATTAGGAACTTTTGGAATGTAATGACCAAAGGAAAATTCTTATTAGGGATATCTTTAAAACTGTCTGGAATATTTTGAAGCTCACTTATGTCATCGCTCCTCTCGTGCATTGCCACAGACGTATCTTGATCCTTTCCTAGTGCAGACCTTATTTAATAATTATTAATAAAATAACTAGTTTGTTGTCGATTTGCTAAAGGTGTCATTGTTGGACATCTGGAACGTTTAATAGTTGTACTCTGCCACCATTTCACCTTCCAGATCCCCTATAACGGCTTCCAAATCGATCTTCGCCATATTCATATCTGCCACTAGTGTTTGGCTCACTACTAGTTGCATTAAAGAACTTCTACTCAATTCCAGGAACCTTCAGAATTTTGTTTTATAGGATGGCCCAAAGCGCAACGCTATAGTCCAGAAGCGCACGGCCATAGTGCTATGCGCAACACTACACTCCAGATAGGTTTGGTTTTGATTTTTTAGTTGTGTGTGTTTTTGGATGCAGGGGCGCTGAGCTAGGCCTTCGGTTCTCATGGTAAGTATGACAGAAAAACAAGAACCTTTGTAACCCATACGTAAGGTTGCTTAAAAACCAAGCCGCAACTTATCCAACTGGTCTCCCCAAACAAAATTTTCGAAACTTGAAAAACATTTTTTGTTGTATGAGACATCTAGATTCCTCCTCTATCTTAATCTTCAAGCTGAGCCGAATAACGTTAAAAACCATTCGATCACAACATGATATTTAAAGAGGTCCAATTTCAGAAACCAACCTGATGTTTGCACCCTTTTCCCATTGAAAATCATTTCTTGATTTGAAAACATGATTCTAGATTGACCCTTTGTTTTCACAAGACCACCAACAAGACTATAATTCTAACCGAGGAATTCTTGCAGGTGCTTTTCTTTAATTCTCTTTGACACTTTTTCCCTTGTGAGAATGCCATACTTTGTTTTTACTATGTGCAGGGGTGTTATGAGCTAAAACGAAATTTCTGATAACAATGATATCTTGATTAAATAGGAAAATTTCATATTCCCCTGAACTTCAATTTGTCCAGATGCTAGGAGAGCATCAGTTCTAGTGCCATCATTCACACCAAAACACTAATGGTGGCCTGCTGCAATATTTCCAACATCTGAACATACTAATGCCATAATAAAGCCTCTGAATTTGCAATGTTCTAATATCATGGATTTCATGGAAGAATGATTTTTAGGGTTTCAATAAGCATAGAGCCATCTCGTCAAAATCTTTTAAAAGTATCCATGTCTTCCTCACAGCCATGCACTATGGGACCCCAATGAAGAGATCTATCAAACTCTCTGGAAAAAGGGGAGTTTTCCATTTGTTTGACATGTCAAGTATTCTTTGAGTTGAAAAGCTTGGAAGAGATGTAGGTAAGGATGACAACAAACACTGAATGAACATCTATAAATCTTAATGTGTTTCCTCTCTAGAAACATGAGACCAGCAGCTGTAAACCAACCTTTCCCCCGCAATATCATTGTCAACAATGTATAGTGTCCTCTACACAGATTCATGGATATCTCTTTTACTCAAAGTAGAGAAATGAGTTCGCCATATGTTGAGATGAGGATTAGAAACACGGTAATAGACCTCAAAAGCTATGTTCTCTCCTTTACTATCACAAACCAGCCACAAAACTAGCCACTGAAATCTCCTAGCTTCCTCTGGATCATTCAATACATGAACTGTTGCATGGGAGATCTTTGAGTCAATCATTCATTTGGTCATATATTTTGATCCAAGAGCCGGTTTAGGGAGTGTGATATACTACTGGAAATATTTTTCCTAGCTACTCCTTATGAACACACTTATGACCTAGTAAGAGGTCATTTTGATCCTTGGTGATAGGTTGCAAAGACTGGAACTAACATCGGCCTTATTGGGGATGGCAGCTCCTTGGAGGTGTCAAGAACACCATAGACCAAGTGCCTCATCCATTTGATCAATACAGTCAAAAAACTGCAAAACCAAAACAACTTATACCAATCATAAACATACACATACTAGAACTTGTACATAGACAAATACTGAAAACTGAAATGCTACCTTGGGAAGCTTATTTATTTACAACCCTACCCTACTTTGTTGCAAAAACAATAGATCAAGTGATGTTGTAATTCCAGATCAACCAATCAAGCAACTGTGATAAGGATACTGCTAGGAAGTGCTTGAACCAAGACACAAATGTAAATGCTGGCAGCCATACATGCACATAATGAGTTTGGTTGTGTGAAAGACCATATGATCTATCATTCAAACTAAACAAAATTTCCTTGTACGCTGCAATGGGATCAAAGAAACTAGACTCTGTTTTCTACCCCAACTCCTCAATACATGCTTCTTGCTGCAAACTATTAATGAAAATATCCACGAGCAGCCTTACCTTCTCTTCCTTCTACTAAAAAAGGTCCCCAAAGAATGGGACTCGACAATCCAGATCCTGGGACTGTATTTGGGTCTCCAATTCAGTTAGATCTCCTTCAATTTTGATGGAAAACTCTTGCAAAAACTTGAGCTTAACTTCATGGCTACATCGACAGGATTTCAGATAAGAAGAAAGAGATGAAGCAAATTTCTCATCTACCTCCTCATTTGTTCACATATCTTCCCATTCTCTAAAGCCTTGAATAGAGGGCACCTCTATTTTTATTTATTCCTCTTTCTCCATCCATGTTTCAAGAAAGATATGCCAAAAATCTGCAAATGACTTAATAGATCTGACAGGAAAACCTTTAATCCATCTTTTACAGTTGCCTTGAAACAAATCAAAGAACAATTAGATGAAGACATCTTCCTTTTTAACTCTAAGAATTTTCACAAATGTTTTAAAAAAAATTATATGTTCTAGAGTCAAAGCCAGATATTCCCCATTGAATTTAGGGCCATTACTCAAAATGTATGCATCCTTTGGTAATTGATTAGAAAACCAAGAAGAATAGAAAAATCGATGCATGAATACCTTGAACAAATAGAAGCAACATCTGAATCCTTCATTTAGCCGGTGGAGCCACCATCAATACTTCGAAACTCAGGATTTCGAATAGTGGAGTCGCCAGGAGGATGTTTCAGCCTACATATGTGTCTGACTGCTGTCCACCATCAGCAATAAGATCTGCAACTTGAACGATCTTTCTCGGAGAAGATCTGTCACCTCATCCCTGGCAATGGCACCAATATGTTAGCACTTAGAATGAACCTCAAGGTTGAGAAGAGGCAATTCTAAGGTAAGCATAGACCAAGCTTTCGATCTGGCATCTAGCCTTGCCAGTCCAGAGAGGGCTCTCTCTTTGCCAATAGGATGTGGCTTCAATGGATGAATTTTAGGCTAGCTATGGAGTGTAGGCATTTGTTTAAAAAATTTTGGGTTGAAAGTAGCAAGAAAAAGGACCATTTGGGCTATGGAGTCGATGCCAGTTTCTGCCGCCAAACTAGGGGCAAAGTAAGTGCAATGTTTAGCCAGATCAAAGATTGTGAATGTAAGAATAATAGGGGAGAAAGCCCACTGCCCTACAGGCATCAAACAGGGGATGCATCTGCAGCATCAACTTTAGATGAAAGAGAAGCATAGGGTTACTCAATAGAGCATTTATCAGGGGATGGATTCTTAAAAGATAACCACACATTTAACAACATAATCATTATGAAAGGAGCATATGGTATTGATGAATCCATGGCATTGATGGATTCCAGACATTTCACTTAGAGAATGTTGTAAAACAAAATAGCAGAAAAGACATAATGTGTAAATGAATTTATGAGAAAAACATATTGGACATTTAAGCACCGTGATGGATCCTAGGATTAAAGGGAAAAAAAATTCTTTACTAAAATGATATTCAATAAAACTTTACACAGTCCAAATGCCTCTTCTTGTTGCAAAAATTGAACCTCTATCTTTTTAAAAATAATCCTATATATACTAAATTACAAATCTATTTCCTCAACATAGGAAATAGGAAATAATAAAATTAAATTAATAATAAAGTCCTATCATAAAAAAATATTATAAACTAATTTGCAACTAAAATCCCAAACTATCTGGAGAACCATGAGAAGTAGTTTTTGAAAACCCAAATTACGTGAAGGTTTGCCAAGTGGATTAAAATTATTATTTCTACTCTTTCAAGTGTGGAACCATATTCCACAAAATCTTCCTTTTGACAGCCACCTTGCACTTGCCTGCATGAATTTTGGAGTTAGTCGATCAGCCTGTTGTTCTTGTTCCCCCAAAAAATGGAGCTAGAGATCTTCCTGTTGATTTTGTAAACATTTGATAAATTGTTTTTGTTGTTCATAGCACTCTTTTTGTCTAATACATTCAGCAGTAGTTGGACCCCTCTTGTGATTGTTTGGGCCGTGTCCCCAGAAGAAACATAGCCCTCATGAACATTACTATATACATATTTTAACAAAGTGTTTTGAGAAATTGTCATGTCCTGAACTTCGTCAACATAAATAAAGTCCAGTCTCTGACCCAAATATGGATTACATATTAGCTGACCATGTAAGTAGTTAACAACATTTGCAATGTCAAAGTCACCGTTTATTTTCTTTTTCTTTCCATAAAGCAAGAAAAGATCATATATTGCTTCTCTTTGAGAAGAATTTAAAGTAGAAATATGCCTGTCCGCCATCAGAATATAGTATTTTTGACTCAAAATGAACTTGGAAGAATTTAGAGATATCAAACTACCTTTATGGGTGACATAATTTCAGTGAATACCACTGAAGAGTCGAGCCCCTTTCTTTTTAAAATCTACAATAAATGTGGCCAGTATATCGACTCAAAGCGATCATAGTCTACTTCCCTTGTTCTCATAATTTTCATAAATGCATGAGACTTCCTATTTGTAAACCTCATTGGACCATCAAAGAAATGATCTTGCACAGTCCCATCCAACATCATCAGGAACTTTAAGAATGTAATGACCAAAGTAAAATTCTTATTAGGAATATCTTTAAAACTGTATAGAATATTTTGAAGCTCACTTAGGTCATCACTCCTCTCGTGCATTGCCATGAACATACCCTGATCCTTTCCTAGTGCAGACCTTATTTAGTAATTATTAATAAAACAATTAGTTTGATGTCGATTTGCTGAAGGTGTCATCATTGGACATCTAGAACGTTTAAAAATTGTACTCTGCCACCATTTCACCCTCTAGATCCCCTATAACGGCTTTGAGATCAATCTTCGCCATATTCATATCCACCACCAGTGCTTGGCTCACTACTAGTTGCATTAAAGACCTTCTACTCGATTCCAGGCACCTTCAGAATTTTGTTTTATAGGATGGCCCTACACTCAGCGCCAAAGGGCTATGTGCAGTGCCATAGTCCAAAAGCACAACGCCACAATGCTACGTGCAACACTACACTCCAAATAGGTTTGGTTTCAATTTTTGACTTATGTGTGTTTGTGGGTGCAAGGGCGCTAAGCTAGGCCTTCAATTCTCATGGTAAGTATGATAGAAAAACAAGAATCTTTGTAACCCATACGTAAGGTTGCTTCAAAACCAAGCCGCAACTTATCCAGTTGGTCTCCCCAAACAAAATTTGCAAAACTTGAAAAACATTTTTTTTGTATGAGACATCCAGATTCCTCCTCTATCTTAATCTTCAAGCTGAGCCGGATAACGTTAAAAACCATTCGATCACAATGTGTGATATAAAGAGGTCCAATTTTAGAAACCAACCTGAAGTTTGCACCCTTTTCCCATTGAAAATCATTTCTTGATTTAAAAACATGATTCCATACTGACCTTCTATTTTCACAAGATCACCAACAAAACTATAATTTTCACCGAGGAATTCTTGTAGGTGCTTTTCTTTAATGCTCTCTGACACTTTTTCCCTTGTGATATTACCATACTTTGTTTTTACTATGTGTAAGGGTGCTATGAGCTGAAACAAAATTTTTGATAACAATGATATCTTGATTAAATAAGACCATTTCATGTTCCTCTAAACTTCAATTTGGCTAGATGCTGGGAGAGCATCAGTTCTAGTGCCATCACTTGGACCAAAACACTAATGGTTGCCTGCTGCAATATTTCCAACATCTGAACATACTGATGCCATAATAAAGCCTCTGAATTTGTAATGTTCTAATATCATGGATTTCATGGAAGAATGATTTTTAGGGTTTCAATAAGCATAGAGCCATCTCGTCAAAAGCTTTTAAAAGTATCCATGCCTTCCTCACAACCATGCGCTCTGGGACCCCAATGAAGAGATCTATCGGACCCTCTGGCAAAAGGGGAGTTTTCCATTTGTTTGACATGTCAAGTATTCTTTGAGTTGAAAATCTTGGAAGAGATGTAGGTAAGGATGACAACAAACACTGAATGAACATCTATAAATCTTCAAGTAATTCCTCTCTAGAAACATAAGACTAGTGACTGTAAACCAACCTTTCACCTGCAATATCACTGTCAGCAATGTACAATGTCCTCTGCACAGATTCATGGATATCTCTTTCAATCAAAGAAGAGAAACGAGCTCGCCATATGTTGAGATGAGGATTAGAAACACGGAAATAGACCTCAAAGGCTATGTTCTCTCCTTTACTATCACAATCCAGCCACAAAACCAGCTACTAAAATCTCCTAGCTTCCTCTGGATCGTTCAATACATGAACTGTTGCACGGGAGATCTTTGAGTTACTCATTCATTTGGTCATATATTTTGATCCGGGAGCCGGTTTTGGGAGTGTGATATACTGCTGGAAAGCTTTTTCTGAGATGCTCCTAATGAACATGCTTATGACATGTTTTTTTTTGCTAAAGATCATGTGCAAAACATCTAATAAAACCAAACCTAGTAAGAGGTCATGTTGATCCCTGGTGACAGGCTGCGAAGACTAGTACTAACATCTTAATTGGTGACAGGCTATATTAATTGGTGGATACTCCAATTCAAAAATAAAGGTTACCTTGAAATATTGAGTCATTTCTCCCTAATCGATTGTTCCTTTGCGCACTTCTAGTTTTGTATACTAACTTCTAGGGATAATATATAATGTGTGTATAAATAGATGCACCCATTCTTCCTCAGGTATCTTATTTTTATTCTATGTTGTGACACAACCCTTGGGATGAATTGCAGGACAAATCAGTCTAGTATACCTTGGCTCAATGTGTTGAACATCCAACCTAGACCTGATCTGTAGTAAATGTTTACATGTCCCCCAATTTTCTACCTTGTCTTTGTGCAGCCCACAACACATAGGAGTCACTTTTAGAGCCACATTTTAGGCTTGAAATCTAAGTTTCTTTGATACCTTGACTCAAATTACTCTTTCAAAAAGGAATACAAATTTTTCACCCCATCAAATTTTGGTGGATTACGTACCTCTGTTCCAATCCATCGTTCTACGCGGGTAATACGAGTGCACCTTCTAGTGGATACTTCATGCAATATTTAATGCCAATTCTCAAGTTCCTCCTCTAAAGATGAGCCACAAGAATTAATGCTTCACTATTTTAACACACCATCAATAGTTGGATCGAGATAGTCATCCATTTGCATGGTCACATTATAGATGATGTCAAGATATGTTACCTTGAATTCCTCTCTTATAGGTTGCACATAGAGGTCTCCTTCCATGGGGTCTAATGGAATAGTAAGCTTCAAATATCTTTACTCAAAGATCATTTTCCCCATCTCCAGTTTGATTATGACTTGATTATTGAAAGCTTGGTAAATTCCTAGTAACATAGGGTATGGGTTGGTATCATACACAATCTTTATGACTTCAAAATCAACAATACTTCTGATTCTGTCAATGTTTAGTTCTACCCCCGTCAACATACTGATAGGGATGATCCTGTACTAGTTTTATAACCTTAGTTCGATAGGTGACCAAGTCAACTTTTTATAACCTTAGTTCGATAGGTGACCAAGTCAACTTTGGCCTCCCAATCATTTCCCATGTCAGCTTAGGAATAATATTTACATTTGAACCTAGATCCAGAATAATATTGTCCATGTCCTAATCTCATGTATGTGCACTAAATTTGAATTCTCTATTCATCATTTTCTTGCACATAACCTACTTAATTATTAATCGAGGGGTATGTGTAGTATGTACTTCCTACTATTGCGTGCACTGGTCAATCGTTTTATGTAACTTTTCTAGGGCAATCTCATCTTTCACTAGCTCTTAATATCTCTTTAAGAAATTATTAATGGGGACTACCTCTTAAACAACTTATCTAGGTGCATATTTGTTGTATACTAGGGGCATATCATATACAAGTAGTCCTTGTTATGTAGTTGAACTTGATGGGCCCCATTCTATTGTGACTAATTCCCTTCTAGATTCCTTGTATGTGTATTTTTCTTTCAGTAGATAAAACCTTGGAGTTGATTTTATAGATTTTTTTACCCATTGGTGTGGTTGGGTTCCTTATTCCACTAAATCCCCTTCTACATCCCTTTTCCCTCTATGTGTAACTAATCCTACTTGTGGATGGTCCCTATGAACTTCAGTAGCTATCATTTGTACGTTTTGACCTCTCTTCTCCTACCACTTGCAATGAGCTAAGGACAATCCTCTATAGCATGATTCAATTGTATGCAATATGTATAGGTTGCACAAGGGTTGGGGAAATCTCATGTAATGTGTCCTAGTTGCCCATAGTTATAGAAGATTATCGGACTCCTACCTCTTCCAATTATTCCCTTTCCTCTGCCATGGAAACCTTACCCTCTTCCCTACATTCCATAGCCTCTTCTTGCCTGAATGTAGACTCTTGGTTGGTTATAGGTATGTGCTCCTATTTCACTCCCTTCAACCTCCTATACCATGTATGCAATCAATTTTTTTTTTTGTCATCAATTCTATTGCGTGATAGGTGTGGATGTCATGTCCCATTAATTTTCAAAAGTTGCATAACACAATTTTGACTTAGCTTTGATATTTCAACATCATAGGAAAAACTATTGGTAGATGACCCCATACTCTACAAAGGCCTTTTCCATGCGCCAAAATGTTTGTAGCCCCTATGGCCTGTAGGTTTTAACCCCGTACAAAAATTACCTGCATATGAATTCTAAAACATAGAAAATAAACAATGCGAGAGCATAACACATAAAACACATATACACAGAGATTTCCCCTATATCCCAAAACCGAGACTAC